>NDXB01008290.1:1712-92210 GCA_002631895.1 Agapornis roseicollis
AAAAAAAAAAAAAAAAAAAAAAAAAAAAAAAAAAAGACCCTTTTTTATAAAATTTTCCTCTTTGGCCCCCCCCCCCCCCCTCGGGAATTCCTATTTATTTTCCATATTAGCTATGATTTGTATATTTGGGGTGTCCCGTTCCCTGCCCCCTTCTCCCGGCTGTGATACCGACTGTGGAATTCTATCTGGTGGGGTTTGGGGGGTGATTTTTTGGGGTAATAAAAGCCTCTCTCTGTACATCGGTGTCCCCTGTGCTTCGTGGTGGGGTGGGAGGGCTACAGGAGGCCCTGGTTACCTGGATGGAGCAACGGCAGTTGCGAGCGAGAGCGTTTGGAAGCTTACCGTGCACTGCACAGTCTGAGCTGCTGGGAGTGATGCTGGCTCTTTCTAAGCCCCCCCACGATCTGCTGCCATCTCACAGCATCCCTGCAACACAGTAACCCCCAACCACCACCAGTTTCACTGGCACTATTCCAGCCAGCTCTAACACTCCCCGTCAAGTTATCTGTGTGTGGCTTCTATTTACAGCTGTACTTCCCTCCCCTCCTCCATCATTTTTTGGAGGGTCCAAGCAGAAACACATTGGAAGGCTGAGGGCTATGCCAATAGTTTTAGCTTGCTTTGCTGGCATTTCATCAGTGATCTCTGCAATGCAGAGGCAAATGTCTCTGCTTTGCCAAACACGGTTTTGAACAGGCAACTGCCCTGAGAAGAGGCTCCCTTTTCTCTAAAGGAAATTACGCCGTAGACCACTGGTTCCTCTTTACCATCTTCAAGGAACTCTGGGACCTTATCTTCACCTTTGCTGCTGTACATCTCACTCCTACACAGGACCATTCACAGCTCAGTCAAGGTACACAGTTACAGAGAACACGTATTGCCTTGAGACACAGATGCACCTAAGTGAAACAACAACATTTTGTCTTTATTAGGAGTTCCCATGGTAATATAACACAGAGTTCTTAAGGAATAAAACACAAGACTGGGGTTGGGGTGGTTGGCTTTTCTTTTTGCCATTGAGACAATGGTCAAATATCAGTACTTCTTTTTGTCTACACACATGACCAGCTTTAGCACTTACAGCTCCTCCACTCATGGTTCACAATCACAAATCCAAGGGTTAAATCCAGCTAGTATGAAATCCTACTTTTTCTTTACTTTTAGAGCTTCAAGTCACTGCGGTTAATTACTTAAGTCATCATCTTTTCTTTTTCTTTAAGCATTTACATATGACATTCATTAAACAGACACAAAGCAGACGAGCTCTCACAGGAAAAAACATGCTTAACACAGCCTGCAAAATAGCTTTTTTTTGTGATTTTTTTTTTCCTCTTTTTGAAGAACAAATTCAAACTAAAAACTCATCGTGAGGCAGTGAAAGAAAACCAAACCTAAGGAAGACTTAAGTGAATACTGAAGAGCCGCAAGTGTTTTGCAGAATTCAAACGGATCTGCAATCCTTTTCCTCCCCAACTTGTTCCAATTTAACATTCAGGTGAAACCTAAAATGAAATAGCTGCAATATATATTACGTTCATGGATTACTTTAACAAACAAAGTGCAAACTCTTTTATGCAAAACTAAAAGACCCAGGAGTGAAACCTAAATGCAAAATACATGGATGAATATGGCAATGGTTTTCCTAACTTTCATGTTCAAAGGGGCCTGAAGGAATTAGGTGCTGAAGCTGGGAGGGTTTGGGTACCTAAATAGCTTCCAGATCCTTTGCAAATCCCAGCATTGATACTTCATAGCAATGAATTTGGTACTTGTTTCTTAAAAGCCTTCATATACATAGTTTTTTCCCTAAAAGAACCTGTAAACACCATTTAAGAAAATACAACTATGGAAAAACAAGGTCAGTGTACGTGGCCAAGGACAGACAGAAGAGAAAGCAGAAGATGCAGCCAAGTGCCAGGGCAGACAGACAGTGGAGGTAATGCTGTGTTAGCTGTGGGTGGAAAAGCTCTCTGTGCTGAAACAGCCCAAGTCCTTGAGACTGCTGAGCCCTCCAGCTAAGTTTAAGTGGGAATCTAACAGTGCAGCTTTATTCTCCATGTCCTGAAAACAATAAGCCTCCAATACTAGAGCTAAAAGACCTTCAATCCCAGAAGATAGCTAAATGCCAGATCATGTTGACTGCCACACGAACTGGGGCTCCTAAATTCACTTAACAACTACTCATGGCCTCTGGTTTCTCAGACCCAAGGCAGCAGGCATCTGAGGAAGGGGTGGGGAACCACCAGGCCTTCTTATGAGTATTTGCACAAAGGCAGATTCCTGAAGGAATGAGTGACTGTGAAATTCGTACCATGTACGAGAGATTCTCAGCTGCTGCTGACCCATCAAGACTCCCAGTGACAACAGCTGGGCATCTGGACTTGAACTGAATTGCCACGGATGCTTGGGACACACTCAACTGACTGGGCTTGAACAACCACTCATCCATGGCCAGGAAGGGGGAATGTGGCTGCTACAGAAACCTTGCAAGCAACATGTTGCTCTTCGCCCATGCTTATTGATTTCCATCTAGCTCCAGGAACAGAAGACAAACTAACTGCTAAAAGCTTCTCACGAGACCCCATCCTAGTTCCTCAGCTGGTGTCCAGCCCCTCTGCACCAGCTCAAGACCTAGTACACTAAAGTGAAGATCATAGCTTATGAACCTGCTCTGCGCCCTCCTATGGCAGCTAAGTGGCAAGCGTTGGCTGGAATGATGCAACCTAGGAATACCTGAAGTACCAGGGTGGCAGTGACACTGGTAGGAGTCTGTAACTTGAATGAGGTTCAGGAAGGACAGGGAAGAACAGGGGAGTCCCCAGTTCTTGGATAAGGCTTCGTAAACACAATGAAACGAACATATTAAACCCACACACACAAACATAAAAACCAACCCAAGCGTTTCCTCAAGGACCTGATTTGCAGCAAAATCCAGAAGGAAAAAGAAAAAGAGAAGAAAAATAAACCAAGAGAACCAAAGTCCCCACGGATTCTAGCTCACCCGATGCCTGGGTGCGATGTGCTCTGTCAATTCCTAGTGCTGGGTCCTGCGTCTCTCTCGGCAGCAGACAGCAACCTCAAAGGTGGTGGTGGGGAATGGTTAGAGAGAGGCTGGGATTTGTGTCCCTCCATGTGTGCCTAGCTATGCTGCTGGCACACAGAACCCTACCGAATATCCAGTTTAACACCCTTAAACTACTCTTCTGCTTGACATTAAAGAAAATTAAAATAAAATAAAAAAATGCTTTAACATTTATTATTGATTTATTCCTTTTTTTTTTTTTTTCTTTGTGTGTGTCTTAAAGGCAGCTCCCGGGAAATTCACTTTATCCTTCCTTTATTAAAAGAAAGATGCTGAATGGGACAGAGGCCACGTATCTCAAACATCCTCTTTTACATTTACTTTTGCATGTCAGAGGTGTCAAAAGAGGGTTTATTCCTTTAAACGTGTAGGGGCTGAAGAGGGAAGTGAGAGGGGTGGGTGAAGATGAGGAGGGAATCTGAGGGGACTGAAACAGGCGCCTTACTTCAGCCCCCCCCCACTGGTTGCCCGCAGTAACCGTCACAGGCTCTAAAAGAATCAAGAAGGGTGTCGAGGTGCCCCGGCCCCGGTGCGCTGTGCGGGCGCAGGGGGCTCGCTCCTTAGCCCAAGCTGGTGATGTTGGCACGTCCCCCCGGCGGTGCCACGATGCGCTGGGTCGTGCGGCGTGGGATGTTGTCATCGATCTGTGCCCCTGCGGCAGAGAGAAGCAACGTCAGGTCCAGCCCCAGGCCACTGGGAGCTGCATGACAAGGGAGCTGGAACAGCACTCTGCTGCATTGGAACCCCCTGAGACCTCTTCGGCCAGGCTCCAACTGTGTCCTTCCTTCGCAGAAAAACCCCTTACTGGCCTCCAGTGCCTTCATTGATTTCATTGATGTAGATCAGTATCCTAAAGGCAGGTGCAAGGAGGATGGAGCCAGACTCTTTCCAGTGGTGCCCAGTAACAGGACAAGGAGCAATGGCCATAAATTAAACCAAAAGAAGTTTCACTTCAACGTGAGGAAGAGATTCTTCACGTTGAGAGTGGCTCTGCTGAACTTTGTGCCATCTGCCCAGTTCAGAATGCTACGGGGTACTCAGCATTGATACCACAGCATGAAAATAACGAGGACTTTATGACAGAGCTGCTATACTGCTCTTCTTCCTTCTCAAACATAAAAGTGTTCAAGGCCAGGCTGGACAGGGCTTGGAGCAACCTGCTCTAGTGGAAGGTATCCCTGCCCATGGCAGGGGATTGGAACTTGATGAGCTTTAAGGTCCCTTCAAACCCAAACCATTCTAGGATTCTACAATAAAAGGATCACCTCCAAGCTAAAACCGCCCCACAGGCTCTCTCATTGGCTTCCTGATTTAACACAGAGCATGGATGCATTTCAAAGCCATACGTATTTTAGCCCTGTAAGAGTACGTACCAGACAAGCTGAATCCAGACTGGTGCAGGTTCCTCACGGGTGGGGCCTGCTGTTTGGCAGGAGATGTCTTGGCTGAAGATGCTGGTGTGACAGTCTTCGGTGTCACCGACACTTCACAGACGGGTCCATCGTAGAGGCCTCGAGGCACCCCCCGCAGCTCAGCCAGCTGCAAAACACAGGGTCAAACCAGAGCTAAACAGCTGGCCAGATGTTGTTATGACAGACACACATGTCAAGATTTGTCTTTGGTAAGAGGATTTGAAGGAGAATATCATCTCCTCCATGCTGACCATCAGGCAGTAGCATGGGTAGAAGGAAAGGTGCCCTGGAGTCCTGTGGCTCCAGCTAGCTGTTAACTGGTGTGAGCAGCCTACAGAAGAGAGCCAGTCTGGCCCCTGCTCCACAAGTTCTGCCCTTTAATGATTTCAACCTACCTGGTGTTGTACTAAAGGCTCCTGACAACTCTAAAACACAACTTATTACTCATTCTCAAAAAGCAAAATAATGCTGAGACAGAGGCAGGCCTGCAGAAAGGAGCCAGGCCACCTTCACACCATCAGCTTGGGACCTTTAGATTGGGTTAAATGTAATTATTCCAGTTGAGATGCTGCCCAATTGGATTTATAGGTCAGACACATACTTCTGTGGGAGACCAGAACACAACAGAACCCACACATCTGTTCCCTGCAGAGCTAAGTTATCTGAGGCTGTCATTCGGATAACTTGCCATTTCTTCAACAGAACAATTCAGAAAAGATCACTTGCAAGGAATGTGAAGACCACCTATGGCCAGAGGAGCTAACACAGCTCTGCTTTTGCCCAAGAGAGGGTAACACTTCAAACATCAAACGCCTTTTCTCCCCAGAAATCTGACTTCATCCAGAAATAACCTTCTTCAATTCTCAGCAACTAAGCTGGGGCTGAGCTCAGTGTCGTCTCCTCTGCCAGCTTGTACCAAGTGAAGGCCTCTCAAAAGGCAGTTTCTGCTCTGAATGGGTGTATTTTACAAAAATACTTTCCCATCCATTTTAGCCTCTTAAAAATAGACTATTCTCCCTTTTAATCAGGCAGTAGGCTGTGCCTGTGACTCACCAGTCACCAGACAAGAGCATCTGATCCTATCTGACAGAAGGGAAAGCAGCATAATGTACCTGTAACAATAAATCAGAATCCTAAACTGCTGCTGAAAGGTTTGGTAGATAAATGCCATCAATAACTTCTCTTGGTACTTCTGTGACAGAGGAAGCCTGATGGGTTATTTGCAGACTGACTCGTGTCCACACTGGACAGTTCCTAACGTGTGCTCTCTCAAGGGGTCCCAGAGAAGGTTTAAAGGAGCAGAAAAATACAATTTGCAGAAAACCCGAGCTCGAGCCAAAGCATATTCCTGTAATGACTCAAGTGAACAGCAAACACGAAAGAGGAATGAGATAAATATGGCCCCTATCCAGGGAACATTTTCTGTTGCAGAAGTGTGTGCCTGTGAGCCAGGGGACAGCATCTGTTTTCCGCCCACTTGGACTCAGGAGTTGCAGTGAGAGAACAAATGTGCATCCAACCATTTACACTCACCCTGCTCCTCGCTTTGATGCGCTTGTAAACGAAGTCAGGGAATGGTTTCCTGGGGATATACCGCCCAGATCCCTCGGTGACATGGAGATTCCCATCCTCCAGCACAATCTTCCCCTGGCTGATAACCACCAGGGGAGACCCACGGCATTCCATGCCTTCGAAGATATTGTACTCCAGAGACTAGAACAAAAAGACACCATGAGGCAAACATACTCATGCCAGCAAAGCCTCCTGTGCTTGAATTAACAGGCACCAGTCCTGCTAATGGCCAAAAGGTGAAGGACAGACAGCAGCAAACTCAACAGCAGTTACCTGAGCTGTGTGTGCTGTGGTCCTTATTATCAGTCTACACTGATTAAGGATTCACTCATGAACAATCTCCATTGCAACAAGATTCATGAATAGGAAACAGTTTCAAAGGAGAGTAGCTCAAAGCCTACCTCTTTAAATGGACTCAGGCACCCATCTCTTCTGAATTGACGGGGATTTTGGAATCAAATCAAGTTTTATCCAAGTTTCATACTAAAAATAGTGATTTTGAAAAGCTGTATTTCACACCAGTGTTTTGGTTGATGGGTCAGGGACCATCAGGACAATCTTGTTTTACTCTAATGGGATTGCACATCCTCAATTAACAGGATTGGAAACATTACACCACGGAAAGTAGCAAGTTTCAAAGGAATCACTGGTAAATGGTTCCACCCATGAAGCCTCCTGGATTGAGATGCATTAGAACCACGTTAATTGGGAACTGCTACTTCAGTGACCATCTTGGAGACAAATCCAGGCCTTTTTTTACTGCGTTAATGATGGAGTTTGCTCTTGGAGTGTGCTGTAAGAATGGGGAGGGGTGACTGCAGATTTACAGTTAGCTAGAATGCTGCTTAAACCGACGCTGAACCAAGTCCAGTCTGCAAAACGTTGTGGCAAAGGAGGAGGCTTGGTCAGAAGGTTATGAATTAGGCTGGTGCCAAGAACAACACTATCTTTCTCTCTAGCTCCTAATGTTTCCTTGCCAGGCAGTGGCAAGAGCAGTGTGAATTCTTGGAAAATATCTGTATGTTGCTCTAGCATTTAAAAAAGGAACAATCATCTGATGCCACATAATCACTACGTTTCCTTGTGCTGCAGCAACCGCTCTGCCTGGCTTTCAAAGGGGCTTTTGTTTTATGCTTGACCAAACTAGGATGGCCTTGACTCTAAAGGCATTACTTCTATCCATTTCTCCTCTAACACAAGGCACACGTGCAGTGTGAGACATGAAAAAATACCCCAGCAGGTGTTACACCAGGTATAACACATGATACAATGACAGGGGAAGAGGTTAGAGCTGGATGTGGAAGGTAAAAGGATGCGATTTCCTAGACATCCCTTCAAGCCCTAACCAAACCA
Organism: Agapornis roseicollis; assembly: GCA_002631895.1. Lineage (NCBI taxonomy): Eukaryota > Metazoa > Chordata > Aves > Psittaciformes > Psittacidae > Agapornis > Agapornis roseicollis. The sequence continues at coordinate 9,132 of NDXB01008290.1, forward strand.
CTTGAAAATGAGAGCTCTTCATCCTCCATAGTCTTGGCACAATTGAAAATGTAGTCTTTGGCAATAGCTCATTGAGTGCTGAGGCCTCTTACGTGGTGCAAGAGACTCAGGGGGATCTGCAATCTTTGGTGTATACAGTACTCCTGAATGGCTCTTCTCCTGTGGAGATGGTTCTCCTTCAATCTACCCCAGACCTAGGGCAAAACCTGACTGTACTGGAGCTTATCCACAAAAGATGAGGTCTGTGAGTTATGTGTTAGCAAACTTGAAGACTCTAATTTATTTCCTAATCCATTCAATGGCAATGACTTTCAAATACTCCAACCAGCAAGCTACTTTCATCTCTTTCTGAGCCATTCGTAAGCACAAACCCAGGTACAGACCACTAAATTTGGCACCTAATAGCAGCATGTCCCTGGGCTCCCTCCTCTAATCCATTCTTCTGCAGACTGGAGGTGTGATGAGTCTAGAAGCATCTCTAAAGTGATTGAAGTGACCAGACTTCTGAGTCTGGATTTCTCTGCCAGAGGTCTAAGCATAGGCAGGATAAATCCAGGCCATCTGTGACCAATTCTGACACCAAATTAAGTCACAGGGAAGTGAACCAAACCTTTAAAACTGTTTCTTTGTGCCTGCGCCCAGGGATCCAAGTGCGGAAGGAAATTTTGCTCCTTCAGCCCCAGCGTGAATGAAAGCATTCATGGAAAAAAGGAGGGTTTTTCCAGGGAAACATTCCATAGGTTCATCGCCAGCAGTGAAACAAACCGTCAACAAATGCAAACAGTGGCTGCTTTCTCCAAGACACTATTGGAATGTCACAGGGAGACTCCAACCAGCCCTGTGCACTGAGACCATGCTGCAGCTTCCCACAGGGTGGGACAGCTTTTCTGTTGTAGGAGCTGGGTGTAAGATACAGGACACAGAGCTGTGGGACACGAGCAAACAGTGCCTCTAGCAGTGCCACCACAAAGCCACACGAGAAACAAGGGGAAGGTGAAACAAGGGGGGCACAGAATTACAAAATAAACTGTAAACCCCTTTAGAATTAGTTTGAAGTAATGTCAAGTTTGCTGGCTTTGTAACAGTAGCAATGGAAAATTACTGAGGTGCATGATAGATAGAGAAAAAATAGAGAGCAGTTAGAGAACATAGCAAGAATCCTTGTATAAGATAAACCGTTGCAGTTGGCGTTGTTTTAGGTCTTTATGAGCTTAGTACAAAATGAAGCGTGAGAAAACAGGATAGAAAAACAGGACACAGGGATAAGAAGTGTCGGGGAACTGCATGGGCTCCAGTTACACTAACTGATAAGTAGGAGGATAGGAGGATTATTATGTCTCTGGTGCTAATGAACCAATTAGACTGGCATAAACATCTACTGCGCGTGCTTCAGAGGGTGCCAGGAGTGATGGAGATTGTTGGAAGAAGTAAAGAACCCTCAGAGATCCCTACCACAATTGCGTACGCATGCAGGGAGCTTTCTGGAACATGATGGAATCCATACATAGCCTCATGAATATGTATGTATGTCCAGGGACTATATAAAGATGGCTTGCGTGGCAACAGGGGGACACACGTTAGGAGGAGTTACCCACCGTGTCTCCCGGCGCTGCAATAAAGAATCCCTGCTTGTCAGCTGGAAACCTTTGTTGGCAAGTTTGCTCTGGGAGGTTTCTCTGAATCAGATGACTGGCAGTAAAATCATGTTGGAATATGCCTACACACACACGTGCCAGATCATGGTGCAAACTCACCCAGACTCAATGATCTGGATCAGATCTCCCAGGAAGGTGCGCACAAGCTGACAAGCTTTGCTGAGCCCAACTAGAAAAGGGGCAGCTCACATCCCCATTACTGCCAGCCAGGTCATAAATGGCACATCATGATATGTCTTTTGATACTTTTAAAGAGCTGTCTGTGTGCTCAGATCCAAGCATCCAAAGCTCAGAAAGAGCAAACCATCTCTTTGCTCTGAGGGGAATCTCTGGGTATCCGTGTGACTTCAGACTGGGACTCAAATCATCTTCCCTTCTGCTCACGCAGCTGAGCTCTCCTGGGTTTCAGACCAGGGAGGGCTTGGGGCATCAAGAAAACAAAGCCCTGAGTTGTCATGAGCTCTAGTTCTTGGCAGCACAGCCTGGCACTGAGGGAAAAGAGGAGGAAATGAGCAGCAGAGCTCACATAGTAGAAAGTATCCTTACTATGTTATGAGTCTTGGCAGAGATTGTCTTGACACTGTCGGGATCCCAGATAACCAGATCAGCATCTGAGCCCACTGCAATACGCCCCTTCCGTGGGTACAGGTTGAAGATTTTAGCTGCATTTGTGCTGGTCACAGCAACAAACTGGTTCTCATCCATCTTGCCGGTCACCTGGGCAAAGACAAAAGGAGTCAGTGCATTAGCCAGATGGGGACCACTCCAAAAAGCAAGTAACTCACCACACAACAGATTACAAATAATCTTTATAGGAGCAAAAACCTTGAGCAGAAGGACCATAACAAACATCTGGGGTGAGATAACAATACACTTATGTAGCTCTTTCAGTTCTGAATGTCTAGTTGCAGCCCAAGTCTATGACACATGTGACATACCACAGCCTTATCCCAGATGATGGACATCCTCTCTTCAGTCCCGTTGGTTCCTTCAGGGATCAGGGTGAAGTTGTCCTTCCCAACAGCTTTCTGAGCAGTGTTGAAGGTGCAGTGGGCACTGCCAGTAACTTGGAGGTCTCCGCTGCAGGAGACAATGACAGGGATTTAAGGTAAGTTACTGTCACAGGTTTATTCCTGAAGGTAAAACAGCTTTTTGCTTGCTAGCAACAACAGCTATCATTTTTATGACCCACTTGCTTCATGATTAAGCACACATTGTGTGAACACAAAGAGCTCTACTCACCAGGACAGTAGTGAGTTGAGAAAATCAGGAGTGGTTGGGTCAGGACTCAGTGGTGGGGAAGTAACAAAAGCTGCTGCCTTAGCCCAGTTCTTGCTCCAGTAATGAGATCCATCGGTACCCAAGCTGGCTGTGATGGGCTCTCCATACACCACAGTACCTACAGGATAAAGAATACAGACAAATCCACTGTGAGCACCAAGCACTGTGCATCTCCAGCCTGGCTTCCAGGCATAAAGCATCACACACTGCAGGGTTTCTTGGTACTTCCTCTTAAGAATGTGATCACAGAGACATAAATTTGGACTGAATTCAGTCATGACAGATGATCAGACATGACTGAACTCCTAGGCTGTTCAATGCTCCTCAGAAACTGTGTTATGTTACTGAGGGGCTGTTCTCACAAGCATCTAGAAACCTCTAAAGACACATTGAGCCTTTTCCAAAAGTCAGTCCCTCAGACTAAGTATCCAAACAACTAAATACCTGAGTTAATCATAAATACACCATTACTGCTAAGAGCCTGGAGCAGCAAAACATGCACAGTGCCTTTACACAACTACTGCGGTTGGCACTGATTAACTGTGCTTGACATGGTGACTGCAAAGATCCACTGTGCTGTACCCTGAGCCAAGAACCTTGTGAAAGAGGCTAAAGGGAACTGTAAGTGTGAGGAGATCCAGCCTGGTCTACAAGGGATGTGGAAGAAGAAGAATGAAAGAAGTACTTTTATACATGTGTATGCTTTAAGGCTCTAACAAGGCTGGGTTTCTTGGAGCAAGCTCTGTGCAGATAAGCAAGCAGATCAGATAAGACAAAACTATCAGGGGAGCTTCCTGCCTACAGAGCAAACTCATCAGAGAGGAAGCATCAGGGAAACTGAGCAATTCCCCCAAGGGTACTTGGTGTATCTGCGGCAGAACTAGGAAATGAAATTGGATCTTCTGACTCCCTATCCACTGCACTAACCACCAGTGCATCCTTCCTCTTCATTAACATTTTTGGAACCACATGAAGGAACAGCCTCGATACTTTGCAAGCTGGAATGCACCAGTGACATCTGCACACCAAGCAGATGTAAGATGCTGCAACTTCAAAAGCGGTGCAAGCTGGCAGCCTCACAGATCTGCTCACCAAATGCAACCTTCCTGAGACCTCCAAGTGCCCATCCATCTGGATCCCGAGTCCAGGCACTTCACGTGTTTGTACCTGCCTGCAAAACGCTTGGGTACTTAAACACTAACCCTAAATACTTCAGTCAGAAAAGACTGGCACAGACAACCCCAGAATTGGTCAGCAGGGTCTTAGCTCACCATGCAGAGTGAAAAAAGATGACCTTTCTTTCACCATATTGCCTGAGCTACTCTTAGCTCTATAGGCTCTCAAACTAGCTAAGGCAGAACAATGCACTAACTGCCTTCATACTGCTTCCAGGACCACACTGGAACAGGAGGTGCAGGAACAGCCTTTATCCGAGGGGATCCACCAGCAGAGGAAGAGGACGTCTGACATCACTTGCCACAAATAGGGTTACAAAATCAGAACAAGGCAAAGCACACACTGGCTATTAATGGGAAGCCTGTTGTGGGCCAATACACTGGGAAGATTGTTCTGCAGGGAGCGATGTTTTGAGCTCCCAGATCTGCCAGTGACAGAGTCTGTAGGGAAACTCCTCCATATGAATGCCACTGGGAACATCTGGCTTTAAATAATGTTCGCTCCTTTCTATTCAGCAAGTCAATTCTGTTTCGTTTTCGCCTTGGGTAGTCTTCAGTTATGGTTCCTCTATTGCTTGGGAGGGCAAAGTCAGTGTGTGTGGCCCTCCTGGGTTACCCTGGAGAGTAATCCCTCCTGCTGTTGGCACAGCATTTAAATTGAATTATTTAAGTAAAAGGAACAGAGTGGTATGCCATTGATAGCCCAAATTCTCCTTATAAGGAGAAAACACAAACTGAATGAAAACTGTCTGTTGTAGTTCACTCAGGAGATGATCTGTGGATCATTCAGCACCTTTCACAGGCAGGGTAACATCCACCCAAGTCAGGTTGTGTTTCATGGCTTCTGCAATATAAGTGTATGGTGTCTCATCCCAATGCCCCTCTCTACCTGCCCGCTAGTGGTTTCAGGGGACAACAAGCATAGCAAGAAGGTGGTTTTGTTGACGATCCATCCCTATGGTGCAGGTCTCTCCAGTGCATTACCTAGAAAAGGAAGGCATGCTTCCCTGGCTTACAGGATTGAGTTGCACAACGACATCCAGCTGTTCTCTGGGGTAATGCAACAGGCAGCCACTTCGCTGTGTCATCACATCTTCTCATTTCATCACGATCCCCACTAATGGAGCTGGGAGCGAAAGGTTTATCCCAAACAGCTTGAGCTGCTTTCACGCCATGAACAGAAAGAGATGCCTTGGAAATCAGTCACCCTCATCAACGCTGAACTCATTCAACAAGAATCATGGGACCAAAACACTTTTGAGCTGATACACGAACACAAATGTGTTTGTGTGGTAGGAAATAAGCTCTTCTCGCAGCAAACACCCAGATGGAAAGTGATGTCATTTGTATATCCATTCAGGCTTATTCAGACTGCATAAAATTAAATCCAATCCTTCGGAGGAAAGAAGAGGGAAAATCATCCCTCCTGCTTTACTCACCCACTCAGAGCTGCTTTAAATAGAAATGAAGGGGTTAGTCACAGAACAAAGCAGGGAGACAGGCACTCACTGGGCTCTATAACCCTTGCTCCCTGGGGCAACACAGCAGGGCCAGGACCTTGGAGAAGCAGCTGCATCACTGAGAGAAGTGCAGCTTCCTCACAGACAGAGTCAGAGAGAAGAGACACCAGGCAGCAGCATCCACGGCACACCTGAGTCTTGCAACCTCCAGCATCCTCAAGCAGAGTTATCAGAGGTGACTGCAATTCCCAGCCTAACTCAGACTACTGATCCCAATTAATGTTTGGATGCCAGACTGTGAATTACAGCACATGAGGAGTATCAATCTCACAGGCAAGGAGCACAGTGAGCAGCTGGAATCAGTAACCTCTTTGGTTACCACAGCACTACTCCAGCTGAATCCAGCAGGGCTTGTAAGTCAAGACCTCCATCAGGAGTTTTGGAATCACTTCTGATCCCAGCTCAAAAGACCACAGCGGCTGGAAGGAAGACGCAGCTTGCAGCCTCTAGGGGGGTTCATTAAATGGAGACAGCATGGAATTACTCTGTGATAACGAAGGCACATGGCTCAATGTGGCAGGATGAGCGTGAAGACAGAAGTTCTAGGCTGAACAGAAGAAACAGCTCCTGGCACTAACACGACCACTGAATACACATCTGTGGGAGATGAGACAGAACCAGTTGCTCAGGACTGTTAAAAAAGAGCCTGGATGATAACACTGGAAAAAGAATCCTTTCCTGTAGGGATGAAGCTGATGTTGGCAAGGAGTTGAACTGCATGAGCTAATAGGACGCTTCCATCCAAGGGAAATAACTTACCCTTTTTCCTGGCTTGAGCAATGACATCAGCAGCACTTTTGCTCATCACCTTGGTGATATAAAGGGGGCAGTTGGTTTGGTTGGCGATGGTTATTGCCCGGTTCACAGCCTCTGCTTCCACCTGAGAAACCAAGTCAGCAGCAAGTTAGTACCGTCCCACGTGTTAGCATATCCCAGTCACCTTCCAAGGGTCACAGCCTCTGCCTTCATGGGAAAACAGGGTGTGCAGGGCTGGGATGAGAAACTTCCCTCTCTCCTTTTCCACCTCTCCAATTCCGAGACAGTGTAACCACGACAATCACAATGACATCAAGCTGTTGTCCTCTCTCATTACTACTTTTTCTCCCAGGCTGCTTAAAGCAGACTTAAGTCCTAAGGCAACACTCCAGGTGCTCAAGGTCAGGATGATTAAGCCCCTTCTTTAGCCTAGACAAAAATAAGCAACTAACTGTTGACTCAATGGAACTGTTCATGCTCCAGCCCACACAGAAGAGGGATGCTCTGCCACATACTCTGGTAAGCCACGTTTGCAAACAAGCCTCCTAAATTGTAGCCTGCACTACAATAACTGGCTTGGGATCTGACAGAGTGTGAACCATCCCATAAATCAAGTACTTTTTCTTGCATGTGTAGAGAGATAACCTCAGTGAGACTGAGGGTCACTTCATAACTACAGCCTCAGAATGAACGTCACTGCTCTGCAGGCTCTTATGGATCACACAGCCTCATCAAAGCAGCCCAGCTGACAGATTTAACAGCAGGGTAATGCTCACAGTGCCTAATGCCACCGAGAACTGAGCCTGCAACACCACTGACAAGTTTTCCAGGTGAACAGAGGAACATACACTCAGGCAATCAGGCTGCTGATACCCAAATGCAAGAGGCTCCTGTCACCATGCCAAAGCTGGTGACTAACCCTCCCCAGGCCGGGTGATGGACACAAGGGGACATTTTTTAGCCCAGCTGCCCTATGCAAATGGAAAAGGCTGCAAGGAAGGGTGGTTCTTCCAGGCCATTTGATTCAAGTATGCCACAGCCAGCAGCACTTGCAGGGAAGACAGAGGCTGAAAGGAAAAGCCAAGAAAAGCATTCTTGTCTCTCCTGAGAGACAAGGCCAGAACTCAGACAGACCAACGCTTCCAGGCAATGGCATCTGTTTGCAAACTGCCCATTTAAAGCCAGCCTGTGTGCAGCTCTGTCACTGTTTCCATCCTGTGCCTTGGTTTCCCCACTTGCAAAGCAGGGATGAAACAACACACACCTCCAGACTTGTGACCAAAAGGCATCTGAGCAATTGATAAGCAGGAGAAGGACATTTTCTGCACAAAAGAAGACAAGGCTGCTGAATTCATGCCTTGTGCCCAGATGCTATGGTGACAGGCACATAACAATAACCCAAGGACTAGTCCAAAGGGGAATGTTTGCAATTACCAGCATGCAGCAGAAGCCCTAGCACAGCAGTTCTCTTGGAAAAAAGAGACAGACATTTCCTGGAGCACTGGGACCGCTTGGGCTTCCAGCGTTTTTGTGGCTGAAATAAAAACAAGGAATGATGGATGGCTCCGAAAAGTCATCTCAGAATGATCTGAGCTATGAGGGGAGAGCCTTCCCCAAACTGATGGGTGATGCTGACTGGAATAACGTGCTGAATCCTGTCACCTTGGCTCAACACAGGTTACTGAGGTGAGCAAGCCAAGCCCATGAGTCAGCAGTGAAACTTAAGCCTTAATTCAACCTGGGAATTTAGAAGATGTGAATGCTCCAATACACAAACACACATGGCCAGACCCTGAGTGCTTCACTCTGACCTCAGTCTCACTGCATTGAGTGGGAGGCTGGATTTAATAGATACTTTAGTCTTGTTCAACAACTCCTGCTAGTTTCCTGTAGGTGAAGGTCTGAAATAAGTGGCCCTTCAGTATGGTGACAACTATCATGAAGTCCTTAGGACAGGCCTTACACTCCATAAAGGGCAGCATGAAAAGCCAATTCTAGTGTTAACAGCATCCTGGAGGAACACTAAGAAACATCCACTCCTACTGCCCCATCCCTGGCAGCGTTCAAGGCCATACTGGACAGGGCTTGGAGCAACCTTCTCTAGTGTGAGGTGTCCCTGCTGCCCATGGCACGGGGCTGGAACTGGAAGAGCTTTAAGGTCCGTACCAACCTGAAGCATTCTATGGTTCTATTGGGAGTCAACAGGAATTATGGGTCTGCTGCCCCCCTCAGAATCTGGCCTTTATCAGCAGCCAGTGTAAAGGGAGTTGTATGGTTTTAATAGTTAGTCCCGCAGTGGAGGAGGGAGGGAACCAGCTGACATCGCTTCCTGCCCTGCTCCCTGTGACTTGCAAGGAGGAGGATTTTGGAGCCAATGGTTCCACTCGAGGCAGACAGCACAGCTGAGTTCAGCTGCACAGAGCCTGCCCAGAGACACGGGGAAGAGGCTTTACTGATCCCCAGCTGAGGCAGCCACGTGTCCTCAGGCAGCCTTCCTTGCTGCACTGAGAAAGAACCCATTTCTACACAGATGTGATGACCCAAGCGAGCTAGGGAACCACCTCAAAGCTCCCACTCCACTAAGGATGAGCTTTGAAGTAGCCAGACAAGACTTGGCTAGTCTGATGGCCAGGCACTTTAAGGTAAGCAGCCTTCCTTTGAAGTTAATGGAAGTTTAGGGGTGCTCCACAGATGAGCCCCAAGTGTCACGTCAGCATCTGTTCCCACTCTCCTGATGCAAGCCAAGAAGTATGTATGAAACAATAACGCAGGGGTGGGTGGAAAGCTCAGTGCAAGTGTTTGCTCCCAACTTCAGGAAGCAAAACCTCCCAGTTCCTGAAGCCAAACACAAATTACTGTGAGGATTCACACACTGCCCAAGTTGAGCATTTTTTGTCTGCGTGAAGCAACTGAGTGATTTATATCCCTACTGAAATGTCTCTGGATGCTGTTTGTCGGAACCAAAGGGAGGAAATAGAGAGGGAGCATGAGGGGCGCGTGTGGATGATCTCACACCCCCAGCTTCCAGCTGCCACATCTGGCAGTCAGCAAAGCCCCAATATCTCTGAGGGACAAAAGGAAGAGCTTCTACGTAGCAGACGGACTTCACAAACCCAGAATACCATGATGAGATGTCTTGCTTAGACTATATAAGAAGACTGCAGTGGGAACCCACGTGAAAACCAGGTTTTAGGTTCTTTCTTAATCATAAGATTTATTTTAAAGACTTAGAAGGAGTGCTTGGGGATCCTGACCCTTGAGAAATCAATGGGGAAGTATGAAGGATAACTGTATTTAAGTGCTGGTCCAAGATGTGAGAAGGTCCCTTCCAACCCAAATCATTTTATGGTTCTATGAGTTCACTCCCCTCTCTGGTACACACTTTCTGTGCCTTCAGCAAACCACTGAGTCCCTTGGTGCAAAAAAAACCCATCAGCAAAACATTCATCAAACAATCAAACACGGCAACAGTCAGTGGCAGAATGCTGCCTACATTAAACCAAACTCAGAAGTCTTCACTCATGCCAAACTCAACTGAAAGTGATGGGAACCTACAAGAGCTCCAGGGTCTATCTCCATAAAGACCAACATCATCAATGAGAACATGCAATTGTTCAGGGACACCGTCTCCAAGCGTTCCTGTGCAGCATCTGAATCAAGGAACTGGGTGATTCAGGAAAACCATGCTTTCCCTGTGCTTCAGGTTCAACATCTTCTGCATCTCCTGATGCAGAATTCCAGTTTGGGTTATCAAAGGGCTGAACTGAAGTTGTGCTAAGCACCAACAGCTTTCTGTGCCTCAACTGCTGATCATGGGCCCTGTGGTTCAAACCTCACTTGAGATACCTGATGCATGAACAGTCTTCATAGACTTATCTCAGGTCATCAACAGGAAGAGAAAAGCCTTTCCAGGGGCTGAATCAGATCTTAGGCTGGATAAACGACTCCCTGGAGACATCCCCTTCTCCAGTACTGAGAGGGCTCCTCAGTTCCTCATGAATACCCACAGCAGTTAGTCTTCAGAAGGGACTAGTTACTAGTTAGTCCTTAGAAGTGTCTTAGCCTCTTCCCTTACCCCCTGCAGCAATGTTTACAGCCAGGATAAAATCATGCTTCCAGACACATCCCAATGTGAAGTATTTGATGGCAATGCAGAAATGTTATAAACTGGGGGAGTAAATGCAACAGCAGTAAAGTCCTCACCTCCTCAGGTCTGCTCAACACATGCCCTTCAGGGCCTGTGATTCCCAGTTCCAGGATCCTTTGCTGCTCCTAAGGGAGAGAGAACAAAAAGAGATTTAAAGCAACCTGCATTTCTTCTTGCAGCAAGCACAGCTGTTTGAAAGAGGTACAAGTGAGATCCTAGGCATCTGTGCTAGCTAATAATCACATGGGGCTTTGCATAAGGGCCTTACAACCAGAGTCCTGTTTGACTTCACTTGCTGAGAATAACCAGAGCTCACAAAACCCTTGCTGATTTGTTCACAGGAAGTCAGAGAAGCCTTTTATTTTGATTTGCCTGACCCTGCGTTCAGAGCCCCTCAACTTCCACTGCTCATCTGGGTCTGTAAATAATCCCCTATGCAGCAGGATGGTATCTCATGAGAAATATCATCCTGCAACTGCAGGCAACGGGGCTCAAAAGACTCGGGTGGGCTCTTCCCCAGTCAGACAATGAAACATAATGCATAAAATGAGCCAAAGATCCTATTAAATCCAAATACATTATTGACATTTCTTCTTTGCTGCTGTTAAAAGGATCAACAGATCCCAAACATCATCATCTTGTGTACCGTATGAAGCTATTTCTCTTCCTACGCACCCTGGTCTTAGTTTCTGCAGAGCATTTATTGTACACAGTGACATTCACAGCCAGACATCATCTTTGACTCAAGGGGAGAAAGGCAGAGGTGGCCAACATCCACCACTGCCACAAAAACCTGCTTTATCAATAGCAATGAAGGGGGTCAGATTTGATGCTCTGCTCTGCTTACATCCTTGATCCACCTCTGTCACGCTTTCAAAAGTCGTGGTGATTTTCTGCTTGCAAAGGAGGAATGAAGAGTTCCAATCCCTCCTCCCAGCATTTTGAAGTTAATAGCCCACAGAACAAACATCCCATACCTCAGCAATGATGTCACCGTTCTCAGCATGCACTTGAGCTGTTGCGCCAATATCCCGGATCACACTCAGGACCTCATATATCTGGAGGAGAGGAAACACACATTACAATACACCCCAAGTGTACACTCAGGTACACACCTGTTATAAACACTCTAGACTCCTTCAGCATACTGAATTTTGATGATTGGAAAAGAGAAAGAGAAGCATGAAGAAATAAAAGATGGTGTTTTCTGGATAGATATGGGCCATTTTCCTGCCTGTAACTGAATTTCTCAACCCATAGAGTTGGATGCTACTGATATATGGCAAACAACTACTATTTAAAAGCCATGCTTGGTATATTGGCCACACTGGAGAAAGAAATGGTAACTGTACACACTTACAGCTGGAGGGGTTTTAAGAGCTCCCAGGGTTGTACCTTTTCCATGCCGTCACTGATTTCCATAGAGAACCTGTACCCACCCCTCTCGTTGCCTGGGACAGGAGCAGTGTGATTTCCCACCCTGAGAGGGCTCAGGTTGAGTAACCCACAACAGACGCTGGCTCCGTCAATGGCCACTCATTAAAATGCTTACCAGAGTCATTAGAGATAACTGTCACCCACCACTGCCTCCTCCACTGTTCCAGACTCCCAGGCATTCCTCTCCTCCCACATTTAGAAATGTGAACTGCCCATCTATGCAATTAAAAATACCCAAATGTATCCACCAGAAGAGCCAACAGCAATTCCTTCTTACGGACACACAATTCTAATACTAAGGCCCAGAAACCAACTTCTGGACCAGGATCAGTTTGAGCTGATAAACACACAGAGTAGTTATTCCAGAGGTATCCCTGTCCTGCCCTGTGCCTAGGCATAAAGCAGCAATTTATAAACCTGCCACTGCTTCCACACTAAAGGAGCTGGAATGAAACCTACTGTCTCTCCCAGTGAGGGTTTTGCCATTGCTTCCAGCGTTTGCTGTTGGTTGGGGTATTTTTTGTTAAGAAAATAACCTTCCAAGCAGAGCTCTGGGCACTGCTGCAAATCTTAGGCACTGTTACACATACAAAGATTGAAGGCAGAAGAGAATATCAGATCCCAGTGTATTGAAACTAAACCCTTATATAAAGCAGTGCCCAGCCTGCAGTGACAGAAACATGCCAACGTTAAGCTTTCCTACCTGAGAATCAGTTAGCTGAAAGCGATCTTTGAAAGCCATGTACACCAAGAAGGAGTTCACACCTGGGAGAAAGAGAGCAAATTGCAGGCGCAGATAAAGCAACATAAACCACCCTGCTTGTCCCAGAGAGAAGACATCCCCCCTCAGTCAGCCCGCCACCAAGCAGAAACGATGGGCAGGCGAATAAATGACTTTGCTGTGAAATGCATACACACACAGGCGTGCACACACATGGACTCTCAAGCAGATCACAGCATAGGGCCAGGATCAGCTCCGCCATGTGGCACCAGGGTGTACCCCGAGCCCTCCACACCAGCAACTGTCCACACCTTCACGAGATGCTGGAATGAGCCATGTTAATGTCAGGGCCCAAATCAGCTCTATTGGGGGGGTAAAAGTGAAGTATTTCACAAGAGGCAGTCCTAAACATAGGGGAAGCAGTCCTAAAACATAAGGAGAGGAAAGGCTTTCCTTAACTTTCAAGAACTGAACTTACCATGATCTTTAACCAGAGCTTCCATCTCCTCCTGCACACCTTTATGCCACTCGGTGATGTCCACATGCAGAGAGTAGTCACAGCAGGATTTGCTGTCTGCCCATTCTCGCCACTGGTCAAATGCAGTCAGCAAACTGGTCCCTGGCTCAGGAACCACATGATCAACTGGAAAAGACAACCAAAGCACTGGTAAATGGCCGGTGCAGCAGCTTTCCTGGATATCCAAGACAGAAAGCATGATTTGCAGAGGCTGCTGCGAAAAGAAGACATCCCCTTGCCCTTAAAACATCTGTGTTTGCAAGACTTGGTTTCTGAAGTCCCACACCTGAGCATGCAGCCGGGAAGCTGATGATGGAGCAGATGCTGAAGGAAATAGTTCAATTACTACAACCTGCTCACTGCAATTGTTTGTGAGTGGAGCAAATGGAATTCCCTCCTAACAGCAGCAAACACAAATCGCTGCAGAGAGCTCTATAAACCTCTCCCCTGTACGGAGGCAAGTGAACAATAACACAGACCAAACCCCCTGTGAGTGTCAGTAGCTTTCAGTACTCAGCACCTCATGCCTAAGCAGTGCCTTTGTGCTGCTGGACATGCTAGAAAAGGTGTCTAAACAGTGTAAAGATGCTGGCACATACACAGTGTCAACCAAGATCTCCACATGGACTGGAGCTGCTTTGTGCTATGCATCCCAGCCAAGAGCACCTTCCACAATGTACAAGTGAGGACTAGAAGAAGCAGGACCAACAGTGTCTTGTGGCTGGAGAGATGCCCCTGGCAACAAGATGCTGCTTGCCTCCAGCATCAGCCTACTCTGATCCCTGTTGCAGCCTAACACATTAAGTCCAGCAGCAACTAGGTTCACAGGCAGCTGTAAGATACTCCCCCAGTGTTACAGGTGCAGAACACCCTCAAAGGGTAAAAGAGATTCGGATGTGAAGGTTTAGTTTTCCTGCCAGTAATCTGCAGAGCATTCAGTGAACTAAAAGCAGCAGCCAGCACGTCAGAAACGGAACTGCTGCTGAGAGGAGGAACAGCCTGCAGGACTTCAGGGTCACAAACTGGGCTGGCACTGTTGAGGAAGACAGAGCCCTGGTTTGATCTTACATCAAATCACACAAGGAATTGCTGCAATTACCAGCAGAGAAATTCAAGCCGTTTATTTTTAACCTTACTGGCGAGTATCTGGGCTGCCATCAGCTCAGCAGTTAGCTCTACATCACAGCTGGAACAAGAGACAAAGTCTTCGGGCCTCACTTGTTCCCAGTGGAGAATCAAAGCTGTGTCCACCCTCTCTCCCTCTTGCAAAGGTGACTATGTGACAGACAGCAGAACAGCAGTTAGAGTATCTGTGCTTTTCCAAAAGGCTTGTGTTTGCCCCTTTGCCAGCCTGCAAAGGGAAGGGTGGGATGCAGTTCTTCGCTGATACACCAGCAGTGGAGTAGCAGTGGGTTAGGGGGTCAGGAGCGGCTGGTGGCCTTCCTGTGCTCAGACAGCACAGTCCTGGCCACCAGAGAGATGTGTGCTATGAGTGAAAGCTCTGAAATGTGCCTGGTGACTGGCATCAGGTCAAGGATGTGCTTTTCACCACCCTCGGGAGAAGCAACCCAATTTAACCAGATGATAAACTGGCCTGTCTTTGAAGAACCATCCCCTTTCTGCTCCGTGATCTCCTCCTCCCCAGTGGTCAGAAACCTTCCACTAACTTCCAAGACCGAATTGTTTCTTCTTGGCCAGTACGTAGCCCCTTGTCACTCTGCCAAAGTTAAATCTTTAGCTTAAGGAGTACAAAAACCAAGGGGAAAAATAACATTCCCTCTGTTTTACCAATGGGACACAAAGAAAAGCCATGTTTTCACTAACGGCCAGTGCCTCAACACCAGAGCTGTCTTCCTCAGCTCACTGGCTAATTCAAAAGCAAAAAGAAAGCCCATTTAATCTCCAACACATCACAATAACAAATCCATCTCTACTTGAGACAGAAGGTGCCCTAAGGGCTCTGTTAGCCCAAGCCGATACATGGCTATGGGCATTAGGAAATCCTGCCTGGAGACACCAAGGGGTTAACACAACGGAGCCCCTAGGATTGACTCTGGTGTCTAGGATCAGAGCTTTATCACCATCTTATTTCATGCACTACCCAAGTATGACTAATGGCAGTTTGTGGAGGGAGTGGGAGAGGGGGTAAAGGAGCTCTGTCAGATCTTTAACTAAGTCAAACCACAGCTGGTTACAATAAGGATAAGGGATGGAGGTAGTGGTGCACATGTGCAAGAAAATCAACTCTGGGGATTAGGAATATCTCATATGGAAGCTGTGCTGCTGATACACCTCATAGCAGATCCCTCGAGCATCCTGATAGCCAAATCACCCATCATCCCCACCAAAACAGAATACAGCTTGTTTCCATAGCAGCTTTCTGCCAGCCACATATGACTGATCAACCACTTTGTTACAGCTACATAGAAGAAGTCATCAAGAAGGCCTGAATGTGCACGTTAAGCCAGCAGTTTTCCAAAGCCTGTGATTTAACTGGTCCAAAGAGACTCCAGGAAGGAGCAACATCATAAAGCATACCATGAGATAGTGAGGAGGACACCCCTGGACCTGAGCAGGAAGAAAGCTGTGTTGCCACAGGTGAGGCAGAAGCTGTAGATGCTGAAATGAGACACGAGGAAGCTGGATGTAACCCTAAGTGTTAGTCTGGAGGCCATTCAGACACAAAGGCAAATATCTCCTCAATTTTACCATCCCTTGATACAATGGAAGGGGCCAACTACATTGCAAGATTATGGCCTACATCCCTACATGTGAGGGCTGGGGCTTTTAGGAGCCCAAATTAGTGAGAATGAGCCTAGGAGAAGAACAGAGATTGATTCTTTGCCTGCTGTTAAAAGAAGTGAGCATTGCCACTACTTCTGCCTATTGGTATGGACAGGAATCGCCCACATACAACTCAGAGGAAGTTCTCCTTCCAGTCCTCAGGCAACAGCTCATGAGCTCAGAGAAAAACAAAAAGCTTTTTCTTTCAGGTCCCTGTGCTTCAGAGCACTACAAAGCAGGCGAGGAAAGCTCCATCCGCTGCATTCCCACAGCCCTAGGTTCCCAGGATGACCCCTGGGTATGATGTGCCACAGGACCACGGACACAAGGTCTTCTGACCCACCAGAGCACGCAGCAAACTCAGCTATGGAGATTACCCTGAAGGCTTCCCATGCAAAAAGCAGCATGCTGTCCTGACCTCACTGACCCACTTCTCTCTAGGGAACCCAACAGTTTACTGCCCCATCCTTCGTTCCTTCATCTCAGAAACCAGGAATGTTCAGCTTCTGCAGCCACTGGAGCGGCCTCATGTCTGCAGGACACACTCAAGACAAACTGTTGCAACAAGACTGCTGTCACCCCTTTATTCTCCAGATCACTACAGCCTCAATGTCTTCATGCTTCCAAGCCCAGATGTTTTCTTCCTGTTGTTGATTATTGCTGTACAAATGATGTCAGCTGCTGAGGTCTGAAAAGGAAGTTGCCAGCTCAGTTTAAGCTCAAAGCTGACTCCAAAAACAGAAACAAAGTGAAGAAAAAAAGAGGAAAGGGAAAGATCATTTCAGTATCACTTCATCAGCACTGAAACCTTCAAAGGAGGAACTAAAGAGCTTGTGGTCCTGGTAGCGGCTCCCTAAATTTCAGCCCTGATTCTAATGTTTCTTGTTATTTAACATCACTCCCAGCAAGTTACATGGCAGAGACAAGGTTAGGATTACAGTGGTTTCTCAGCTATGAACACAAAACGTTCTGTGGATTTCTCTTTTAACCTTCTGAGATGCAGAATCCAAAAAAGCATCAGCCTGTGGCTTAGGAGCAAGCCTGCTCACATCAGCAAAGGAGGGGCTGTTACAGGAAACTATCAGAAAGGGATTTTGTGTTTCACAAATCACCCACGTTTTCCCTTGGTAAAATCCTGACAAGAGTCCAGAATTACTGCATAGTCTGTTTAGCTTCTTCCCAGACAAACTGAACCTTCCCCTCCTTTGGAAGGCAGTGGGATCTGAGCACCTGCATACCCACCACTGTTCCAGCCACACTAAGACTCTTAATGACCCCTCTGATGTGTCTGGTTTTGCTCTCCCTTCATTCCATACGGCTTCACACTGCTTACAAGGTGCATCTGTTCTTACTTCCAAGTATTTCAGCTCCCACCCACCCATCATCCCTGAGTCTGTCTTGCTCATGATCCTTCACTCCTCCTTGGACAGATTAATCGGCTCAAGATTAAAGGCAGACAATAAGCTGGAGTGAGACAACACCACTAACCCCTGTTAGCTTATCTGTGTGGCTTTAATATACCAAAGCTGGCATCCAGCCACACTGAAATGGTACGTGTGCAGTGAGCCCAAATGGCTGAATGCTGAGAGGTGGGGAGAAATAAAACCCACCAGTGCATCAGACAGACAGGGTTAAATGAAAGGGGAAGGCAAAAACTGAGAGGAATTGAGTTAAATAGAAATTTCCGAGTTCAGGGAAAGCAAAGTTTTAACATGAGCATGAAAAGTCTGAGTAGGAGAAGCAAAAGGATCAGTTTATAAAGCACTAGCATTTACTGATCACATCACTGGTCAGTGCAGCCATTAAAGGTTGGCTTTAAAAACATCTTTGTTCTTTGTTCAGCTGCTCTATCTCCTCCCTTACTTTAAAACCTTATCAATTCACCAGCTGCAGAGCACACTTAAAATGGTGCCCAGCTCAGCCCTAAACTGTGGCTTTCTAAAACATTGCATCACATCTTGGCTTCCTTTTACCAACTCAGATAGACTGTGGTCCTGGAGAGCTTGCCCAAAGCAGGGAGATAGCTGCGGCTCTCACTCAGACCCTGAACAAGTGCCCAGCTTGAGGATGGAGGCAGCTATTCTGCATGGGCACAAGGGACCAAACACAGAAGACCAGGGAATTTAACCAACAGCCTGCAGGATGTGTTGAGACTGAAGCCATAAAAACTCCCATGGAATCTCCCTCTGGCACTCAGAAGCTCTCAAAAATGCAGCTGAAGAGCCATGCCTTTATAATTTTGACCCCTCACTAAGCTCAGGAGGAATTACTGCTTCAGTGAGAGGAATGAATTCAGCTCCTAGCTGTGCCTTGAAATCAAACCTTTACTTTTTGGATGGTGTCCTCATGGGTGGGGATTAATGGGGTTTATAGCTTCCTGGTATTGTGGCATGCGCAGGTTTTTCTCTTCTGCATCCTGTCTCATTGGAGCAGGCCTTGGCTTGCTCACAGCCCCTTCCTGCAGCTTCTATTAATAGCCCCTGATTCCATCTTTCCCTTCTAAAAGGTCTTTTTCGACTGGTTTAATTACGTATCATCTAAAGCATGCATGAAACTATTCGGCTTCAGCTCATGAACATCGCTACCAGGGAAGAGAAAAGGTATTTGATATGGACAATATAAATGTGAATGAGGGTCAGATGTTACAAAAATTGTATGTGCAATAAAACCCCGTATGCAGGGTTCCAGTTGCTATTATAAACTGCAGGTTTGCACATTATTTCCTGCTCCTACTAGCATTAAATGTGCCTATTGTTTAAAAGGAGTTTATAAGGTGAAAATCCTTAGCGTTTAAGCTTAACTGTTAGCAGGCAGATTTCCCTACCCAAAACTGTAAATAGCAGCTAGATCACTATAAACACATCTGCCTGTTTAATGCTATTTAATCTCTACAGCAACTGCATGTGATGAAATCTGCTGAATTTATGGAGTTGTACATTCTGTCACAAGCCATTTTATTGAGAGGTTGTAATTAAACTCAGCCCTGGTAATTGCACAGCCCCCTGCTTCGAAGGCTGGAGTTGTTGCTACTCTGTGACTGCAACAGTATTCCCCTGGCACTGGTGTGAACTGGGAACAATGCTATGAAAGTGAGTGGAATAAACTCAATAGACCTGAACTGGAAGTCAGGCCCCTGACTGACCCAAGAAGCTTCACAGATTATCCCATAATCATGGACCTTATTTCATCCAGAGACTTCAAACTCTCAGCTGGTAAAATACCACAGTACCTTCCACTGTTAGTTATGTATCATGCCCCTTTTACACATACAGCTACCAAAAGGTGCCTTATCCAGCAACAAAACTGTTGACAAGTCAAGCCTTGCAGCAATAAGACTCCTGCTTCAAGTACTGAAGCACAACTGCCCGCTCAGCAGCTCTGCATCAATTCAGGCTAGAAAGAGACCTCAGCATTGCTTCTGAGCTCAAAAATCCCAAACCAAGTAACCTACAAGAGCCACCCATCCCCTGCACTCTGATTTCATACCCAGTTCTCCCTCTAAACCACACTCCAGGTCATGCTTGTGATCTAGGACAAGAAAGGATAGCAACAAGATCACTTTTAAGGTCACCACAGCTGATGTACCTAAGCTGACAGACTAGATGGTAATGAGAAGTTAAACAAGGAATTTCCTCAACATCCTGGACCCAGCAATTAGACTTTAGCTTTGCATTTCTGTGGGGATTTATTCCCACATTATTTCATTGCTTGTCTTTTTCCCCTCCAAGAATGAAGAGATTATTCCAAAAAGTAACAACACTCTGCATAGAACAACATTTACCATGCTAATACAGATACACAAAGGCTGTTGGCTTGTATGGGTCTGCCAAAGTAAGGGAAGAAAAGGCAAGCTGTATGATATTACATGTTGTTTTCTGTCAGGTTAGATACAGTTTATTAGAGTTGATGTAGAGAAATCAGACCCTGGAGCAGGCTCAGAAGAATGAGGCATATCTGTGCTGCACTGATTACATTTTCAGACTGCAATGTGCTGTTAGTCCCTCACTGATGTCATACAGATACTTCACTTGTGTCTTTTTTTGCTGATGAGGTCCAAAGTACAATTAATACTTTAATGCCATCTGGACACAAATGTAAAGAACAGGGGGTCTGGATGTCCAAACAACCATTCATAAACTACTTCCACAGCTGGAATGACAACATATGAAGGCGAGATCAAAACAGCTCCACTTCTTTAAAGCACAGGTTTGTTGTACACCCAAGCTATGCTTGTGTCTCAGGAGGTCATCATGACAGAGGAGGAGGAGAGCCAAGTTCAAAAGAGATAGTTAAGTGACTCCAAGATTTATTCTTCCTTTTAGGCATTTCCACACTTGAAGCCCATGAAAAGCAGCACAGAGGACTTCAAAGACTTCCATATAAATTTGTCTGTAAACCTTGAGGGAATGGGATTGAGAAAACCTGTTTGTAGCCATGGATTTCAAGTCCAGGCAAAACAACTGTAACAACACATGCAAGGGGCAAAAGTTTGATCAGAAACAAGAGGACAAAAGATCAAGTGCCGTAAGCCCGTTCCGTCCCTCTCAGGTCAGTGGAGATGTACCCTGCCTGTCGGGCTTTTTCCACTAGCCAGGAAGCTGGAATAGTTCTGGATTTGGATCATTGTCTCTGAGACCAGATCTTGGCTTCCCAGCTCCACTGCCTGTGGTTGTCTCAGGGGAGTGCTGGAGCTGAAGAGGAACACAACTGCAGGATGCGAGTGGTTGCAATGGAAACCTGTGATGGTTCCGAGAGGGTTTCATGTTTTCACGATTAGAGAGATTCATTTTTTCCCCAACAAGATAACTAAAGGCAAAGCGTTCTGGTTCTGCAGAATCACTTTGTTTTAAACAGGCTGGAAGGTAAAAGGACTGGTTTGGTGAACATGTCCTTTCCCGCTGTGTACTGACCATATAAACATCTCCCCTCCGTGGGCAAGGACCAGGCACTTCCTCTTCTCCTGGCTGTGATGAAGTGTTATCCTGTTCTGAGGAAGAGGTTCTCACCCATCACCATCAGACCATTTCCACTGCTGATAGGACTCTAAGAGTCCCTACTGTGTTCTCAGTTAAACGACTGCTGGTTGTCAAGCAACTATAGACAAGGAAGCAAGGACTGAAGCAGAACCAAACGTCCATTTGTCCATAGACAAAACTGTGGTGGAATCTTAAGTGGGGATGCAGCAGAACCTATTTTCTAACAAACTTAATTGTGGGACAGAGCTGGAGCAGGTACGTTGCCACTGCACATGTCTATCTCCTGAGCACACCTGCCCATCTGCTAGTTTTCTATCACAGAATGATAGAATGGTTTAGGTTGAAAGGGACCTTAAAGATCATCCAGTTCCAACCCCTGCCACAGGCAGGGACTCCTTCTACAGCTCTGTAAGGCTAATATTGCTTGCAAATTAGCTATGCAGATTGCTGTAATAATTGCTGTAGGAGCTCCTAACTAGATCATCCTTTGTTTTAATAGGGAATTCTGTGACACAGTCTCCAGCCGTTGAATTTCCTTCCTCCAGGTCTGAAATAGCCCTGCCTGGCCTCTCATCCCCATGAAGAACCCCGGGCAGCTCTACATAAATATAACTACTTTATACTTCTTATAGGTGTATAAGGTGAACTTAATTCACTTGACTGCAATCTTAGAACCCCTCAGCACCAGAGCCACCTCCCCCTACTGACAGCTAGCAACTAGCATGGAGAAATTCAATGACACCCCCCTTGGCCCAGGGGTAATCCTAACAGTAACCATGGTGTCCCAAAGGAAGAAAAGAGTTTTCCCAGAAGCCATAACTCTTCAGTGCCCATCGCTGCATTCCTTTTAAATGCACAAAGCTTCCATGGGAGTTAGGGTTGTGCAAAGATGCAGGCACAGCAGTTTCTAAGCCTGACTGAAGCGTGCTGGACAGGAGGAGCTCATTTGTATTCCTTAAACATCTCTGCCTCTCACCAGAAAGATTAAAAGAAAATCCAGCTCCTAAGAAACAGATGGGATTCATGAACTCGAGGCACAGTGGCTGAAGGGAAGATGGAAAAGGACTCCACTGACCCAAGACAGTACTTGCCCAAACCCACCCCAAGAGAGAAATACCCCATTTAGTTTTAGCCATCACTTCCACCACGCATCACTTGCTTCCCTCCCCTGGCACACAAAGCTAATTCCCAAAGTGGAATGTTCAAAGCTCCTCTCTGACCAGGATGGTGCCTACTGATTCAAGCTTATGGAAGGTAAAAGAAGCCAAAGGACTGAACAGTGGTAGGAAGGCAAAAATCCATGCCTAGAAGAAAACAAGCCAAAGAAAGAGCTAGAGGCACCACTTCCTGCTGCTTCTTTTCAGACCTTGTCTCAGCTTGCAGGTTTAAAGATTAAGACAGGCTCTCCAGCAAGGTTTAACACCCATGCCCTGAAAGCCCCCCGCAGACAGCTAACGGTGTTACATCGATGGAGATGGACAACTGTCTATTATTTCTAGGATTGCTTTTCCATCTACAGTTGACAGCCTTTAGGCAGAGGACCCAAATTTACACCTGCGCCCTTCAAAGCACCACATGCCTTTCCCATTGATGGAAGGGGCCATGTAAAACTCAACACACTGGTGATACCCATTAGTTCTTTACTTCTTCATGTTATCTATAAGGCATGGGACTTGGGGAGGAGAGCACTGGCGGTGTGAAAGCAAGAAAAGCAGCTCTTCAAACAAAAGAACATGAACCTTCTCCACACAGGGGGAAAGCAGCACTACTAATCCCAACCATTATATGGAATAAGAGGTATTAAGTGCTATTGCATAAACAGACAGCACTGGTTATTTCCCCCAAGTGAGTGCCAAATCCCTCTTTTTGGATGCATGGAAAAATCTAGGTCAGTCACATCTGCAGGAAGACGGCTGCACTCAGTGGTGCTGCCATTTCAAGATCCATTTGTTCCAACTAAAGCAGAGTCTCGTCTCCAGCATGTGTGGAATAGCTTCCATCCACCCCTTCCTCTTCAGTGACAGGAGTGGAGCTGATTCAGACCAGAACACAGCAAGGGCACTGCTCACCTGCTCCTTAATAGAACTGATGTTGCCAAAGAGACAGAAGGCTGGGAGAGGAGCAAGGGTCAGGATCCAGAGCAGCCCTGGGGAAGGCAAAAGATGGGATAATAGGGAAAACCCACCATCAATGGACTGACTGACAAACCAGCTGTGCTGCACTGCAGCAGCTTCAGGACTGCAGCCCAACAGCAGACACTGCCCATTTCACCTGTCAGCACTAAGAAGGTGGTGGGCAGAGAAATCAGCCCCAAAGTCTGACAGCCAGGGTTAAAGACCCTCTCACCCCACAGGCCTCCTGCATAACTTAAGGCAAAGCTCCACAGCTCCTGAAGTCCTCATGTGTTCCCCACAGGAGCCTGTTCCTTCAGTCTGCTCCTCACAGGGGCCCATCCTCTCAGCAGCAAAAGGATGACAAACAATAGCTGCAGCCCAAAGGGGAAAGCAAAATAACAAACTACACATAATAACACACACCGTAGGCTGAGGAGTGAACAGCTGTTTCCTTCTGTGCTATCTGGCAAGACACATCAAGGACTTGGCAGATTTGCTTCCTGCACTTCCAACGAGACCCCTTCAGAAAGCCCATCAGAACAATGGAGGCGATCCCATCCAGCATTGCAGGGAAGCAGAGCCAGCCCTGGCAAGCCAGGCTGTCAGCCCAACAGTAGCTGCACACACCACTGCAGGCAGAGACGCCTGATGGACTTCAGAAGAGTTTAAAAGCTTGGGAAGAGGAGCTCACCACAGGGGAGTGCCCATCCTTGTTGATGGGCCGACTTCCTTATGAATGGTTTTCAGCCTGCTCTGAATGAGAGCCACCAGCATCACCAGCTGGGAGTCAGTGAAGCAAACAAGATTCAGTCTGAATCGGTGCAGAGGCAAGGAGGTGGGGAGTATAAAAAGCACCAAGAGGAGCTGGGGAGAGAAGAGAAAGGGCCAGAGGGACTCTGCACTCCTGCATGGTTACAGCATTATTTTAGTAGCTGAGCTCAAGGAAGCCTCTACCCATGTAAATCAGCAGTAACCTTTTCTGCAAGTGGCCATTTTCATTCTCGCTCTAGAGAATTAAATGTTTCCTTGCTGCAGAGCCACCACCACCAGCTGCTAGAAAGCGAGACCAGCCATCCACCCCAGCTGAAGCACCAGATCCAGCCACACAGCTCCTCTTTTATCTCTGCGACTGGGTGCAAAGAGAGACAAAACCCAGGCTGGTGTCTGCGGAACAATGCAGTGCTGTGTGCACAGAGCTTGGCCACACACTGCAGCTCTGTGGTGGCTGCCCTTGGACTCCAAGCACTTGGTTTTATACTGCCAGCTCAGCCACAAGTTACCGCATGACCACTGCTGTCACCTCCTTCTCTGTCTGTGTCCATCTTTCTCTTCTGCCCACCATTTAGACTCTTGCCCTCCTCTCTCAGGATAAGACTAACCCCAATCACATAAAATAGCAGGAGCCAGTAGGGTAGAATATGCTCAGCTCAAAGACCAGGAGGTGAGGAAGCATGCTAAACTGGAAACACTCCTAGCAAGTTACAGATCTTCAGGATGACCCTGGAGACCTGGTGTCAACTCACTACAGATCTGACTGGAGCTGAGCAGCCAACACACTCCTGAAAACCTCTGCCATGCTGCACATGAGTTCTCTCTTTAATAGCAGGGTACAGTATTAGGAAGCAGACTGCAGCCTACATGAAGTTCCCCTTCATTTTCTGAACCTCCCAAGATCCTAAGGCTCACATCCCCAGTGTATGTTCTCCATGTTATTAGGATAACTGCTAGTCAAGTTCAAAAGGCAGCTGCCTTCCAAGTCACCAAACCATCAAGAGCTATAATTTCTCTCACTGTAATTTCTCTCTATGATTATAACAGTGGTTAACTGAGTCAACACAGGCAATGTCAGCAAGCAATTTCCCTCGAGGCCAGCATATACCCAGGAAGAAGCATGGTCTTTGGGAGGGGGGGATGAAATGTGCGTGGGAGCTGGTCTGGAGAGATGCAGCTCTCACTAGGCCATTAAACGCATCAGAGGATCAGCTGGAGCCTATCTAACACTCCTCTCTCCTCCAAAGTCTTCTGCAGATGACCCCAGAATCCTCCCTTGAACTTGTTGCCCAAACTCTGCATTCTGACATGTTAAAAGTTACCCCCCGGGCATGCTGTGCTATGGTATGGAATACCTCTTTGGTCAGTTTGGGTCCTGTCCCTCCTTCCTCCCGGCCTTCCCCTCCTCCCCGGCAGAGCATGAGGCTCACAAAGTCCTTGGTCAGGGCAAACATCGCTCAGCAACAACCAAAACCATCGGTGCTATCAGCCTTGTTCCCGGGTTAAGTCAAAACACAGCTACTAAAGAGAAGAAAAACTGACTGCAACTGCTGAACCCAGGGCAGTTTTCCAGAGAAATGTTATCCTGAAGCCCATGCAGCACCTTTCACCCTCGGCCGACACAGCCACACTGGAACTGGCTTAAAGCAGGGGCAGAAAATGGACCATGCAAACTGCCATTTCACTAGAACAACCAATCCCATCCCAATACATCATCTCTCAGAAAACCAACTCTGTTTCCTCCTACATGAGTAGAGTCAGATAGAGTCTTGCCCTTGGCACTGGAGAGGGCAGAGACAGAAGGATCACAGCTGGAATTCCTGGTCAGGTGGCTCCTGTGAAATGAGCAGCTAGGAAAACAAATCAGCCCCAACTCAGCAGTGAAGCAATGCAGAAGAGAGTGCAGGAAAGCCAGGACTGGAGAGCCCGATGGGAACAGAGGTGATGCAGGGCACTCCCTCATTCCAGCCGAGCAGAGGATGAGCTGGAAAGCACTGGATTGGAGTGAGACCTGCATCCCACCAGGATAGATCTCCACTGGTTCCCCACAGAAAATGGGACTGTCCCATTTGATACCACTTGAGAGTCAGATTCTCCTCTCTCTGATGCTCTAGTAATGAACTTACTTTAAGGGGGAAAGGAAGCAAATGAGAACAGGGCTTGGAAACAATAGGTTACATTCTTGAACCCCTGTGTGCTTCCCTTGGATGGGTTTGCCATGAGAATTAAAGGAACACCATCGAAGCTGAGCTGAGCTCAAAACGCAGTTCACTGACACCAAAGCAGACACCCAGGGGGAGCTCCTGGCACTGCTGAGCTCAATGACACCACTCTCAGTTCCCTCCCTGAAGTCAGATTTCACCCTGCTTCTGTACATCCAAGAGAGCCCCAGCCAAGATTCATGCTTGCATTTCACTGAAGAACGTACATAAAACAAGTATTTCCCTCTAGTGACTGTAAAGAGCCTGGAAGTGCCCTCCTGCATTGAAATGTGAAACAAACTGGAGCAGAAAGCGGACTAACCTGTTTCCTTGCCCAAACTGAGGCCTATGTATAACAGAGAAAACCAGACGAAGGATTTGTAAATAAATCATAAAGAGTTTCCTTAAAGCATAAGTGAAGAAACATGGATGAGGTTTTCCCACAAAAAAACACAATGACAAACCTGAGTGTGTCAGGTTGGGGCTGAAATTTGGTTGTGATGAGTCGAGTTCACTAAATGCTATCCCATTTATTGTAACAGCACAAGAACGCTGCCATCAGCCACAGCTCGACTCCCACCTGCTCTGGGACAAACCAAAGGCCACCCACCAAGAGCACATTCTCTGGGGCAGCTTAATGGTGGAAAAACCTTTCTGTAATGGTATAATTTTGCTAAGGGAAGAGCTGAGCTGACACAGAGCAGGGGCTCTGAAGCATTGAAGTCTAGCTGGATTATTTATCCTCAGCTCCAGCTGCTGATACCCACCCAGAGATACCTCTCCATCATCTCCATCACAGTGAACTATTCAGACCCTACAGTCACAAAAGCACTATAGAGGTATGTCTGCAGGGAAAGGTCCCAAGTGTTTCTGAAGCACGAGGCCCTGCATAGGCAAAACGCAGCAACCAAAGGGCCACTGCAGAAAATTCTGCCTAAGCAACTTCTGCTCCAAATGCTTTAAAAGGTGCCCCTGAGGGAAACGGTGCTGCTGGAAGGGCAGATGCGAATGCAGAGAATGGTATTTTGATCGAAGTCAGCTTAACAAGGAAGAATAAAGTAGTAATTCAAGTGTGAACCAGGTGTACTGATGACAAAGGAACAACCAATGAACAAAGGCAGTGAACTGCAGCTGAAAAGAAAATCCCATTTCAGTCTTATTAATTTAAACTGACAGCAAAGATTGAAGGAAAACTGGATATTAGGAGCACAACGAGACCATCCGCAGCTACGCTCCCACTCTGCGCTCTCTGCACGTGTGAGTTGTCTTTACATACGGTCCTCTACAGTGATAACATTATGAAACATCATTTCCTGGGTTATTCCAAGGTTATCTGTTTGAAGCATTAGACCGAGTTCATGGGCCAGACACAGCCTCTTTGTACGGTCCAGACCCTGAATAAAAGATTGGCTTTTGACACACGAATAGCCCAGCTGTGTTTGGACCCTTGGCTCCTACTCCCAGCCTCCGTGTCAATCAGTCAGAGCCACCCATCGGAGCATCACTCACAGCCACCCCCTAAGAGATGAGGATTTTCTACTCCATAAGGAGCTACGTTTGAACCAAGGAGTTAGGCTGATTCCTGGCTGTGCCTAAGATCTCCTTATATCCGTGGATCAGACAGTATTTCTCTGTACTTTAACTCCCCTCTTCTGAAGTGGCAGCACCTCAGAGCACATGAAAGAGTGCAAGATGCTCAACTACTGTATCACTTTACACCTTTATCCTTGATCCCCGTGCGCAGCAACAGACTCCAGGGCGCCGGGTTACAGTTTACCCGTGATCAGCTCCACTACGACACAGAGTTGTATTTTTTGCCTCCAGCTCCACCAAGGTTAACAATGACTCACTTATGGAGCTTCAAGATCCTGGCTCTGACTAGCCAAGCATCTGTAGCCAACATAAATGCAGACAGACAGCCTGGAAGTCATTCATGAGGCAATGTAGAGCCAGAGGGAACACTGGAAGTGTCTGATCCTGCTGTCAGCAGAACAGTCAGTCTGTCTCTTGTTTTATTTTGAGGTATTTTCATTTCCTGATTTCTCTCTTCCTCCAAAAGAGGACGTGAGCACCTCAGACACAGTGCTAACCCAGAGCCTGGTGCTAGAGCTGTGTACATACATGGCTATGTGCAAATCTTCAAATGGCCCAGTTTTCAAAGGCACAAAGTACATGGACATCAAGCTTCTGGGTGTGAACCATATAATGGACATCTATAGACATCATGAAGAAAGGAACTGGGGCACAGCCATGTGCAGAATCTGCTGCTGGTGCCAGAGGTCAAAGTGCCACTGGCTTCAGCATGAGCAGACCCAAGAATCTGGCTAAGTCTTGCAGGTAAATCTTGCAGAGATGAGTGGAGTGACTGACAGCTGCAGGATGGGGAAACCCTGGGCTCCTGCTTTGCCACTGCTTCTCCTACCCTTACACAAACTCATCTCAGCAACCTGGTCCAAAATACACATGACTTCTAGAGCCTGCAATTTCTGAACTTATCTGAGAAAGAGAGAAGTAAATGGGAAGAGAAAAAACAACCAGCTTACTGATCATGGTGGTGCCCCCGGCCAGCGCGGCCTTGGTCCCTTGGAAGAAGTCATCAGCAGACGTCATCCCCTGTTCCGGCATCTGGAAGCGGGTGTGGACATCAATCCCTCCAGGAATCACCATCCTGCCATGAGCTTCAATAGTTTTCACCCCTCCTGGCACAATCAGATTCTCTCCTATTTGCCTGGGTAAACGGGTTTCAAACAGCAAGTCAGACACAAGCAAGGCAAACAGGCTGTAAGCATACACCCCTGTGCTACTTAACCTGGCTAGTGCTTTCTTTTTCCATATAAATCAACTTACAGGGTCAGGATGCATCCATAGAATCATGGAATGGTTAGTGCTGGAAAGGACCTTAAGATCACTTAATTCCAATCCTTCCCCTCAAAGCACTTGTACAAGTGAGAGCAAAGTGTGCAACTAACTTCAGGAGCTCAGGGCAATATCAGACTTAAGAGGAAGGACAAGAAACCACACTGGCAGATGATCACTGTACCAAACCCAGCAAGAGCCTGTGAGCAGCTTTACTGGGGCTGGACTGAGGATGCCAAGGGCCAGTTCAACACTTGATTCTAGCTGCCTAACAGCAGTTTTGATGTTAGCATTGTTTTGGGCACACTGGAAGAACTTTTGCCTCTGTATTGTCTACTTTCATGCATTATGCAGCCCCTGCGCAAACATAAACCCATGCAGATACTGGTTACCAAATCCCTGATGAGACCCTCCAAGGTCTCTCCACTCCAGCTCTTCACAAACCTATTTTTGGAAGAGCAGCAGTGGATGATCCATTTATTGCAACTCATTAACTGTCTTTGGCTGGCTCCTTTAACTTTTAACCCTGATTAACAAAGCACATGTGCTGACCCTGCAGCCAGAACAGGGAAATTCCTTGTTTGTAACCTCTGCCTCATCCTTTTTTTCCTAGGAGTAATTTTCCAAAGAGATATGTAATATACATTCAATGTGCCAGAAACACACGTTTTGGGACTGACAACACAGCAGCATGCTGGAAAGAGGTCCGAACCTCAATCCTTAAACTACAGGATCAGGGGAGACCTTCTAACAGTCTTCCAATACCTAAAAAGCACCTACAAGAAACCTGGAGAGGGGCTTTGGACAAGGGCCTGTAGGGCCAGGTCAAGGGGAATGAATGGCTTGAACCTCCCCAAGGGGAGACTGAGCTGAGCTCTGAGGCAGAAGCTGTTCCCTGTGAGGGTGCTGAGGCACTGGCCCAGGGTGATGGCCCAGAGAAGCTGTGGCTGCCCCATCCCTGGCAGTGCTCAAGGCCAGGTTGGACACAGGGGCTTGAAGCAAGCTGCTCCAGTGGAAGGGGTCCCTGCCCAGGGCAGGGGTTGGAGCTGGAGGAGCTTTAAGGCCTCTTCCCAGCACAAACCAGGCTGGGATTCTGTTGACTTTTAACTTTAAGGGGAGTTGGATAGATCCTTGCCTCACAGAACCACAGAAGACAGCACTGCAGGAGACCTCAAGAGGTCACCTAAGTCCAGCCTCTTACCCAAAACCAGAATTAACTGTATTAAGATGCTGAACTCCGGCTTCAAAATATCTTAAGTCATAGCCTGGTAAAATGTTACAACACAGATAACTTCTAACATATGTGTTGCCTCAGCATGGGGCTATGCACATGGCTAAGATTAAGCACAAGTACCTCCCCTGACCCATGCTTTAATAACAGTGGGGTTTGGGCCCATTTGCTTATTTAATTCAGCACCTTGCTTTTAAAAGTTCCCCATTAAACACCAGGATATACACGAAAAACTCACTTCTCCTTGCAATTTAATATAGGTCACGGAGTTATCCCTTGCTAATCTGCACTACATTTCTGCACGTTTTCAATTGCAACATGGTTATCAGGCTTCACTTACTTTATCAACCCATCTTCCATGTAAATGTCTGCATAAAAAGACTGGTCGTCATTCACTATTTTACCACCTTTGATCAAAAGACGATCACTCTGCAACAAAGAAGCATACAACAAGCCATGGTTACGCTGTGAGAAAGCTGACAGTCCGCAGTGTCACCTCAGAGATAAAAGAGATGAAAGTACCCTCTGCATTATTCAGAAGTACATGTCAAAACACAAGTCAACTGCTGCACTTTCAACTGGGAAGATAAAATACCTTATTTCATCTGCAAGCCCTTTCATCACACTAATGATCCACAAAAGAATGAGAATAGAAAGGGAGTTGGATTCCAGCAGGCTTGTCTACTTGGCAGCTTCACCCATACCTGCAGCTTGCAACCATCACCTACAGCACAGGCATTAAATAACACTGGGATGGATGTGTAACAGCCACATCTCTTATTTTTGACCCTGCCTTGGTCATATGCACACTTTCCTATACGCACCCACACACTGGAGTCAGGGCTTGGCTCACTGCGAGTCAACTGCTGTCAGGGAGATGGACCAAAAGTCTGTTGCCACGAGTTACACAACACAAAACAAACTCCTTTTGGCCAACTGAGTGATGTTTCGATGCAGTGGATCCTCTTGCTGCCTTTCCAGAGCACCACGGCCTCATCGGATGGAAATAAGCTCAGATGAAGTTGAAGAGAAGGATTCAACAAAATGGTTATTAAAACGCCCTCAAATGAGAAGGCAGTTTGACAGGAACAGAAAGGTAACTGCAACCAGCACATGGGCCTGTACCTCAGCCCGAGCCACATCTCATTTTTGCAAGGTTTCAGGACAAAACCAAACTCATCTCTTTATGCAATAGTCATAAAACCAGGGTGAAATACACTGCAGAGTGATTGCTGTGATCCTCTGATTCCATCCTTCCCTATGTTAGGGACACGTTATGCAGCGTGCAGTTTAAACTGCACCACGGCCCTTGAAATCTGCACTCGGACTTAAGTCTCATTCTCTTTCCTCCTCCCAAAACCATCTTGGTAAGAGAAGAAGGAACTGGAACATCAGTGCCAAAGACTGGAGAAACCAAAACCTGACTTCAGGGAGGGGTGGAAAGCAGGACTTTGACTTGGTGGTGCCCATTTACTTCTAGTAAGTACCTGTAAGAGTGACAGTAGTGCTCAGGGCCCTTATTTCAAGCTGGGACTCCATTGGTCAAACAGAAGAGAAGAATCAGGCGTTTTGCTGAAGAGCTTATAATAAAAGTGACCAGTTGGAGCACCTGGCTCTCAACTGACACAGGCTGACATGGCTCTTCAGTGACAAAAGGGCGCCATGAATTGCATCAGCTACTGATTTGTATTATTATGTCCACCTTTTATGTAACTGCTAGACATCTACGAGATGTTAAGTGTCTCTTCCTCCTCCTTTTTCTCCTTCTCCTCCCTCTTACTGCTGCAATGGAGAGCTTCCCTGCATAACGCCACCCATTTAGAAAGAAGAACAAAGAAAGAAAACCCCAAGATTTAAATATAGAATCTGCTGTGAATGCCAATAAGCCTGAATGCATTCACTTGTGGCGTGAAAAACCCGCTTGTCTTTCAGTGGCAGCCTCTACAGCAAACTGTCCTACATGTTTACCATCTCCAGAAACACTGCAGTAGTGATGCCCATCTCTAGTGCAGGGACCTTGTGCTACTGAAACAGCCAGCTACTACAGAAATGGGGTTGTCTGGCCACGGATGTCACTGACAGCTCCCATCCTAATGCGGTGAGCAGCAATTAGGAAAGGAGGGAAAAATAAATACATGCAATAAGCAACCAAACTGCAGCGTGGAGCCTTGTAATGATGCTGGGAAGGCTTCAGCTGTCTCCTGCTGCGGCTGTGCGGTGGGCTCTGAAACCAGTGTGAATCCCTCTGCTCATTTCAAACACCTCAGAGACAAAAGCGCTTGCAGCCTGCACCCATGCAGAGGCCTGCTACTGAATCTGTGCGTATTTACCCTGCTGGTGCAGCGAGACCAGGATAGCCAGGCATGAATTAGCCTTCTTCTTCAAGCAGCTGTCTCAGGGGATGAAATCCAGGTTTCTACAACAGCAAACTGGACCAGAATGTGATGGGTTTTCTCTATCCCTTATCTCTGTGGAATCACATCGGGTGCACGCAGCATCCAGCGGAGCGCTCAGTCGTAAGGAAAATGCGTCACGCTACTTTTGGCTCCTGACAGTGATTCAGCTGTAACCTCCATCGTTTCAACAGAGGCATCTTTTTAAACTCTCTTCCACTGGGCTAGAGGAGGAAAGCTAACCCCGCTCCCAAACAAAAAGGGAGGATGCTCCATTTCTCACAGAGCGATTTTGTGCCTCCCCTGCACCTCCTACACGATCATTTAAAACGCAGCCGTGCAGCCCCGCGGCTCCTGCACCAATGTCACACATCAAAGCTCCATTTCTGAGCTCGCTTTCCTGCCTCCGAGGCTGGGGAAGAAGGAGGATGAGGATGGGTGTGTCCGTGGGGCTGGGAGAAGGAACCGCTGCCAATAATGAAAAACTCTCGTGTCAAAAACATGAACGGGCTCTTGCAGCCCGTTAGATGCGAAGATCTTCCCTTACGTAAGACGTTAGCATCGCTGGAAGCGCAGTACCTGCCCTAAATCAGCTCCCACCATGAAGGAACCAAGGGAGGGGTTTATATAACGGCTCCTTCCCTTCTCCCCCAGGATCGCACTGGGAAATGAGCGCGTTGCGAGAAGCTTCTCGGGGAAGGAAAACCAACCCCGCTCCATCCCCAGCGCCAGCCGCGGGGCTCGGAGCCGCCTCCTCCGTGCGCTGGGGGTAGGAGGGCGGCGGGGGCTCCATCCCCGCGGCGAGGCTCCGCTGTCCCCGGTGACACCGGTGCTGCCGACGGCCTCGCCCCGCTCCGCGCTCCCCCCTCCTCGCTGCTGCAGCCTGATCCCATTATCCCGCCGGGAACCCGCCACCGCTCCCCGCGCACACAAAGGGCTTAATCCCCGCACACCCCTCCCCCGCTCCCGTCCCCGTGCGCTCCACTCACCGTGATCCGTGGGATATTTTTCTTCCCCTGATAAGACATCTTGCGAACGCGCTCCCCAATTTAGCTATTCAGCAATACCTCTATTATTTCTGATGGGGAAGCGGGGCCGCTGCCGTAGCGCTATTGTCTCCCGTGCAGCAGCTGCTCCCCGACCTCCCCTCCAACCAGAGAAATTAGAACACAGAATAAACCCAAACCCCGATCCCCGATCCCAAATGGACGCAATCCCAAGGAAAGGAAGCGGGGGCAGGGCGGGCGCGGCGCGGCGGGGAGGCGAGCGCTGCTCTCCGCAATGGCAGGCAGGGGACAGGCAGCCAGCCCTGCGCCTCTCCCTTTCTTCCCTCTGCCCGGAGCCCAGCCCAGCCCCAGCCCAGCCCCGCCGAGCCCAGCCCAGGGAGGGGGCAGCGCCGACACCAACGGCGGCGCGGGTTCAGATCACAGCGCATGCGCTCCGGGACGTCCCCGGCCGCTCCCGTCCCTCCCGCCAGCAAGAAGCCGCGCAAGCTCGGGCCGCCATTGGCTGAGCGCCTGGCGGGATGCAAATGTCAAGCGGCCGCCGTGCAATGGGGAAGGCAGAAAGAGCCGATATGCAAATTAGCGCAAAGGAGACGTCACTGCGGGAGCGGCGCCGCGCGCTGCTGGCGGGACCTGCGGCGCGGGAGAAGGGAGTCGGGAAGGGGGGGACCGGGCCCCACTGCTGCGGCGCGACGGCTGTTCGGGGATGGGATTGAATGGGATCGGGATGCGATTGCGATGGGGAGACTCCGCCCGCACCCCGCAGCAAGCCCAGCACCTGCCCGCGGGCTGCGGACCTCCCCCACCCCGTTCTTTCTACCTCCTTCTATTAGCTGCCGGGGCTGCGGAGAGGCGGGTGCCCGGCGAGCCGGTAAACGCGCTGCCCTCCATCTTCTTTGTCCCACCCCGCCCTTCTCGGCGCTACCCGAGCGGAAAGCTACAGCAGCGCTAGCAAACGTGGGGGGAAACAAGGTCTGAAGCTGCTCCCGGCCCTTTGCAATGCCACCACCGCTGGCACGATTTGGGAATGCCGTTTCCCACACCTCCTTGTCCAGAAAATACAACCCAGAGGGACGACTTTCTCCCCTAGTCGCTAACCTGAAGCGTTAGTGCCAAGGCAATCTGGGATGGGAGCACACAGCCATAATGGACCTCTCCTGTCACTGACCATTCATTACTCCAGTGTTGTGAACTCCATGTTCAATGCTTCAGTCACACTTGGAGGCTTAAATTTCTCAGTCCCTGTTCTCACTAAGCTGGTGCTTCAAGGAAAGAAATGCATTAAATGGCATAAATATTGCCTTGTTATTTACAGTGCGCTTGCCCCAGTGCAATGAAGAGGGATGGGCTTCAAGGCCAGAGCATGGGACTGCCACTCACAATACATCTGCTTACCCCAGTTCCTCTTACACCAGCCAAGGGAAGGTACAAGGCACCTTTTGGAGAGTTCCAAAACAGCACAAACGCAATTCTGCTTGAAGGCTGTAACAGACAATTGGTGACCACAAAGACTTACCTTCTTCCCTCACTCAGGAGCACATTTACATCACACAAAGCAAATGGCAAACTTCTCCCATCACAAAATGTTGCAATTGCTACAGATCAAACTAGTTTCAAGCCACACCATGCCTGTAAGTAGTGAAAACTTATGGTATATTTACTGGAATAAATCATTATAAAGGTCACATCTGCTCAGACAGATGACTTATCAGGACCTTCTCTGTGCATTAGTTCACAGGAGGCTACATGGAAAAGAGTAAATATGCTTTTCCTGGGTACAGGTAAAGCAACAGGCAACATTAAAGTAACTAATATGCCAATCAGTTAATATCCAATTAGTTGCATATGAAAGAGTGGCTCATTATGACAGTAGCAAAATCATTCATTAGCCTGCAAGGCTTTGAGTTAATGATTAGAATAGACAACACTAAAGGGGTTATCCTGCCCCTCTCTGATCTGTGCTGGGAGAAGTTTTGAAACCTCAGCATGTTTTTGCTCAGAACATGGAAGAAAGCCTCTACATCACATTTCTAAATTTAGACAGTGCAAGTGCTCCTTTTCCCCCCTCTTTAATGGTAGCTTTCCTCCTCAGTTTTAGATCTTAGTGGTTTCTTGCCTCTGCTTGCTAGGCAAAAGAGTGTCTTGAGCTGTCAGAGAGGAAGCAAACACTGCCTAGAGCTTGAGAGAGCATCAAGGCCCTTGGGCAGCTGGTCAGAGGTGCAGCAGTAATGTGGTTATGAAGAAACAACCACAAACATGTGTGCAGGAACCCAAAAGCTCCAGCACTGACTCCCCTCCATGAGCACGAGCAGGTCATCCCTCCACATTATGCTAAAAGTTGTGGAGTAATGGTAGAAGAAACAGAAGCACCTTTAAGGGCATGATACCCTAATGTTTCTAAAGCTATTCTCATCTGCTCCAAGACAGCTATTTCAAATACTTGGTTTTTAAAAGACAATCCTTACTGCACAGGGGCTAATTCAGAACAGCAGTTCTTGACCTCTGGAAACATTCCAGAACTTGAATCCAGTAGTGACTATGTTCAGAAAGTAATAACGAATCTTCAGTTGCCACTTAGCTTTTCCTTCTCATCACCATGCTGCAAGAACCTAAGTAGTACAGAATAAAATAAATTAAGAGATTAAAGGGCTGAAAAACATCATTGTTAATATTCAACATCTACACAGCACCAGATTTTATAGTCTTCTGTATGATTTAGCGTGTACCTGAGGAAGCAGAGCTGAGTTCCTAGGTGTATCTTCTCACTCCATTACACCAATTGCTAATATGGCCCCATTTTCTCTCCTTTTAGCAATGAGCTAAAAGGGTGTCAAAATAAATGAAGTGATTAATGTATTTATAGACTGGCTGAACAAAGGCAAGGAACAGATATTAGCTGCTGTATAAACACACTTGACGAGAGGTGACCAGGAGGGAAAGAGAAGACCTGTACCTAAAGGACAATGTCGGGATGACAACAAGTGGGGAAGAACCAGAAAACACAAAGATATCCACCTGCATCTTTCTTTGCTTTTACCAAAGCTGGCTCTTTCCTCTGGTAAAGCCACAGTCATGCAGCAGTGCCATCACCTGCCAAGGTACTGTGGGAAGTGATGGGATTTCTAGATAACGCTGGTGCTCTTTGTCTTCCATAGGTCCATGACTACAGGCTGAGAAGGCTAAAATTAGAAGGTGCTAGAGAACAAGTGCTGCCAAACCTTCCCTGCCAAACCTTAACGAAGGGAAGTGATGAGGGAAGGCTGGCCAGCCAACCCAGCTCCTGCCTGCAGCCATTGCAGGACCAGCAAGGCTGCTGCAGCCAAGTCACATCAGCAGTGGAACAGCAGAACATAAACCACCTTCAGTTACACTCTATAAGCACTTCTAAGGGCCCTGACAACATTCCCCAAGTGGCAGAACAGGGGAGGAAGGGCGTTAAACAGAGCATTATGCCCACATCTGCACTGCCAGTCTCCACCTTCGTCACATCCACAGCACAGGCTGAGTGTCTCTGGCCTGTCCTTAGCCTTAGGGTAGTTAGAATTACAGCAGCAACCAGGTTGGAAAAGACCTTTAAGATCATGAAGTCCAACCTTTACCCCAGCACTGCCAGGGCCACCACCAACCCATGGCACTGAGGCCTCATCTACACGGTGTGTGAACATTTGCAGGGATGGTGACCCCAGCCCTGCCCTGGGCAGCCTGTTCCAATGCCTAAGCACCCTTTTGGATACTCCTTTTAGTTGGGGGTATCTTGGCTAGTGGATACACAGGGTTGCTGTCAGCCATCTCTGCACAGATACCAGCTGGTGTAGGACATCTTGTGCAGGCTCTTTGCAACAGAAGCACATATCAACGGAGCGTTTGTGTCTATATTTGTCTTCTGGAAAAGTCTAGAGGGAAAATGGCACAAGAATACGAGAATCTCTGCACATTGATAGTCTGTGCTAAAATAAATCATCACAGGCATCAGTGGAAATCAATTTACAGCAGCTCTGAATCTTAACTATACAGATGCTACACACTACCATAATGCACTTAGCAAGGGATGTTATTCCCACTGTGGAGTTACTGGATGGCTGCAACAAAGCTGGGACAAAGAAACCCTTTCTCTGAGGAATTGCAGTGTAATTGCAACAAACGCCACAGAATTTCCGCAACACCCAACTGCTTTTACTCCTACTGATTTCTTCAAGGTTCATCCACAAGGACATTCTCCTATGCAGTTATAAAACCTGCAAATGGAAATACACATTTTAAAACTGGCACGAAAAGAGGGATCAGAAATGGATTTAAAGCATTCCTAGAAGTATCTGCAATCCTAGCACTACAGCATCGACAAGCTCTAGATTTCCCTTTGGGCTTGTTACAGCTCCTAATCCCTACTCCCTGTGGGAGAATCCCCCCCTGCCAAAGTCAGTGAGGCTCCTCTTGCTGCAATCAGGCAGCACGACCAAAAGGCCAGAAGAGCTTTAATAAGTTCCCTGATCACACCCTAATATTCTGTCCTGATTCTGCCCCAACTGCTGCATCAGCTCCAAGTCTCAATAGCTTGAAAGGGGTTTCCCATGTATCCATCAACCCCCTGCATCGTATGAAGTGTTGGGAGGATTAAATACAGGCTGATACATGGCAGGACTACATCTGGCCTTCCCCAAAGAGGATGAAAGTGCTGTGAATTATTAATCACTATAAATTATACCTGCCAATGGACATCTTTGTTTTAATACCTTACAGGAAAACATTAAGTGTCATGATAGGGAAATGGCAACAGAGATCAAACATGCTATTATGAGGAGGTAAAATCGCACAACTGCTCAGGGAAACAGCCTCATCTTTTTTGACTGCAGACTGTCTGAGGGTCTGAGGGTGAATCTGAGATTCACTTTCCAGCCACACAAACGAGTCGATAGAAATGTACGTATGGTCTACAAATTGAAATTAACTTTCCAATTGATTTTGTTTCCTTTAAAATCCCAGGAAACCTTGAGAAGGTTCAGAAATAACCTTTTAAGAACAGAGTTCTTGTCATGGAGTGTTTGTTAGAGTAACGTCCTGAGCCTTTCAGCTGCACTACAATCCTCGTTGTCCTTAAGCAAGCCCAAGCTTCTGCTCCACACTTCATTTGCCACCACATCATGCTCTTTGGAAAGAGACAGTCCTCTTCAGGGTTCTGCCAGGGATTGCTCCATCGTTGCTGTAGGATTATTTTGCAAGCAATGATTACTCAAGCAAAGCCAGAAAAATGGCAGGCATTGCAACAAATTAAACTCAGAACTGCATTTCCAGCTGTCAAACACCTTCTTGCTTCTCCACAGCACTTCCATTAATGTTCCAGAGTGAACATCATGATTTTGAGATCTCAACAGTGTCCTGTTAGTCATTATTTCTCTCCAGGGATGAATAACCATGATCCCGAGAGCCCTGAGGATTTAGGAAGAAGTCCAGTCATGCCAAAAGCTTCCTGACACTGTTTTGCAAGTAAACCCTCTCCTGTCAATTCTAAAAGAATAGTGTTTTTCTTGTCTCTAATAATATCTGTTACTTATCTTATTACAATAGGGCACAGCTTTAGATCAGTTTAGATCAGTAGCTTACATCCAGTACTCTGCACCTCCTAAAGGTTTATTCCTTTGGGAATAAACTATTCCTAAAGGATGCAAAAAAGGTGGCTTGCACAGGGGAACCACCGTAGCCACTGCAGTAACAAGATGGCAATAGGAACTTCAGCTATCAGCTTCAGAAGAGACCTGTGATCCCAGGCCTTGGACTTGTGCTGAAGAGTCCTGGCACGTCCTCAGGCTCTCTATGCAAACTCAGTTAAAACAAGCCCTAGGCTTGCTGATCTCTCTTGCAATCAAACCTCGCTTTTCCCTACAGATGTTCCCCAAGAGACCATCTCTTTCCCAAAGAGCTGCGCAAGGCAGAAGGAATACCAATTATACGCATGGGAAATCTGGGAAATACAGAGAAATGACTTAGGTCACGCAAGCAGTCACCAAGGGGTTTTGGCCATTAACGGTCTGAACAGGGAAGATGATCAAGTTTAAGATGGGAAGGAGAAGCACAGGGAATTCTCCAAGGCCTGGCAGCTGGGAAGATGCAGAGCTTCCCTCAGCTGTGCCGAGTTCCAGACCTGTTGAATAGGTCACACTGCCTCCAGAGGCCTAACTGCAAAGCGCTGCTTAAAAGAAGATAACAGAGCCTTTCTGGTGCCTCTAGAGATGATCTTAACCCTGAATGATGAGGCAGCATGGCCCAGAGGCAATACAGCGAGGCCATTATAGATGCTACACAATACCCTAGACAGGACAGACACAAAGAGATGTTATTATCCTTATCTTCACCTGCAGAACAATATATTGCAATTTAATGTGGAACAATCACATTCCTTTTTTTAATCCTCTGGACAGTGAAGACCTCACAAAAATAAAAGAAAGCTTGTCCATCTTCATTTGTTAATGACATCAGTGGAGATTAATACAAGACCTTTCTATACAGTGACAGAAAGGACGGCTGTGGTTCTAAACCCACTTCCACCTGTCTCCACTGCCTCCAGTTGATGGGCACCCATTCCCATTAGCTCATGATAGGGTCTTTTGCTCGCTGTTGTTTGTTCTACCTCATTGCTAAAAATTGCAACTATTGTCAGTCTCAGGCTAAAGAAAAAAGAGCAGTAAGGTTCCCAGCCTATTGTGAAATAACTCAAGATCCTGTAAATTAGCATATATTTAGCATATAATTTAGATTCCTATCACAAGGAAAGAGTGGACCTTCTACACAGGGAAAACCTATTTCAGATGTGCCGTTAAATGCTTAAGACAGAGGTTTGCAGTAAGGTGTCAAATCCAGCTGCAGAACTTCAGAAGCCTTTTAACTCCCATCTGAAATGATTTTAATGCAGTTTCCTTTAACACCACTTCCTGCAACACTTTTTCTCTTTTAACACGTTGAGCTTTGATTATAAACACATTTCTATTAACTACATTCAAGTAAAGCCAGCTTTATCTGCTGAGGATCTACCCACTGATTCAAGCCATGGATGCAGTCAGCTGAAAAACCATTGAAGCTAAACCACTCCTGCAATAAAGTGCCAATCCATAGCAAGGCATTTGTAATAAAAGGCTGCACTTACCCAGAACCCTCACAACACAATCCATTGGCATC
This sequence comes from Agapornis roseicollis, assembly GCA_002631895.1. NCBI lineage: Eukaryota > Metazoa > Chordata > Aves > Psittaciformes > Psittacidae > Agapornis > Agapornis roseicollis. The sequence continues at coordinate 49,838 of NDXB01008290.1, forward strand.
AGTTATGTAAAAGATCACGAGAAACAACTCAAGTGGTTTGCACTATCCCATTGCTTCATACCTTCAGTTAACATTTATATGGCAACCTTTAAAGCAGAACCAAACCCCCACACTTTTAAACCAAAGTGTGGACTTGTCATTTCCCACCATATTGGACTCAAAGGTTTTTATTATACCAGGATCCTTTTATCACAGAAAAATGGATCATTTCAGAATTCACTTATCACCTGCTTAGATTTATGTGCTGCAGGGCATCACTGCTTTGAATTGCCCAACTTAGTCCTGAAAGTGTCCTGAATCGCAAAACCTTTGACTCCCCAAGATGAAAAAGTGTGTGCCCTTCATCCTTGAGATGCGCCTTGGTTAGTTCAACAAGACTAATTCAGCATGGAAGGTTACTCAGTAGACACTTGAGCATAGACACACCACAGGCATTCATGTGCTTGGGTTTGACAAATGAGGTCTGAAGTGGTGTGGAGCTCATCCCACTCCTAGTTAAAGGTTGGCAAGTAGCACTTCCTAAAATCAGGGCCTACCTTTGTGATCTTACCATAACAGCAGCTGCTCATGCACGTAAATACAGATGGATGGAACAAGAGTAGGAAGAAGCAAAGATCTGATCTGGGGAGAATGAGCCCCCAGTAGCACAGTAATATTGCCCATTTCTGAAAGCAGGAGAAAGGGGTGAATGAACCAATATTCTAAATGCCAGGTAGATTTCTTCCCTGTCCATGCAATCCATAGCACCAGTAAAAACCAGCGGGCACATCCTAGAAACAAACTGCAGAAGAAAGGACTGCTCTGTAAAACCACTGGCGGGCTGCTCACCGAAACTTCCCCTGCATGCTGGGAGTTTGTCAGTTTGCTGTCAGTGCTTCATTCATTTCTGCTCTTCCAGCCTCTGCAAGGGAGCCAGCATTGTCAGGGGAACCCATGCAGTATTTTCAAGGCTCAGATCTGAATAAAGCTTGTTCAAATCTATTTATTGAGGCAAGCAAACATGCATGGTCAGATAGACCCGTGGGTTAAACAGGTTTTGCCTCGGGAAGAGGACAGGCTTTATTACACCATGACATGTAAGAGAGTGACAAAATAGCTTCAGGAGTCTTAAAAGACTGGGAGGAGTTCAGTGGGTTTCTAAGAGAACACCACATTCCTGTGAAAGTCCCAGATACTCCCCAGGCAAAAATCCCCACTGTAGCCAGAGGCCTTGATTGAAATGAGCATGGAAAATACAGCTCTCAGGGGTCACTCTGGAGCCTGGCCTCCCCTGGGAGGAAAGGGCAGGAGTTTCCCCTGGAAGAAGCCTGCAGGGATTTGATCCCTGTAGGTGGATGCTCAGTGATGCTCCTTTGCTAACAATTGCATTTCAGTTCCCGTGAGCTGCAGTCACTGAGCTGGGTGGGGCATTCTGCTACTGTGGTACTGGGGAAACGCTTAGGAAAGAAAAAAGTCCATCTCTACCAGCACACAGGAAGGCAGTGCAGGGAAGGGAAGGGTGTTTGTGGGAGCAGAAGCTCCTTTCTTCTGCCCTGTGCACATACACACACACCTGCAGAGAGCACACGGGTGACATTAGAAAAGGCTCTAGGAGAGATGCTGCTTCTTAGAGGAAGACACTGGCAGCCACATACACACAAGTGACATAAAGGCAAAAAGCTGCAGGGTGGAAAGGACAGATCCCTTCTGCAGCTTATCGTGTGCTCAAGTGGCATCTCACACGCACACACACACACACACATATAAGCACCCACCTTGTCATTCAGGTTCTGCAGCGCCTCCTTCCCAGTGGCACTCCTGATCTCCACCTTTCTCCCGAAATCAACAGATGGTTCCCCTCCCTTCCTGCTCTGCCTGGAGTAGACGGACTGAGCATCCGGACCCAGGTGGGCAACATCCTTCTGCTTTGCCACCACTTTGTTAGATCCGCGGCCCACCGAGAGGGAGTCGAAGTCGATGGTCTTGTTCTCCAGGGAGCCTTCCACGGGGCAGAACATGCCACAGAATTTCTGCCGGGGCTTGGGACTGCCCGAGCCCAGGTTCTTGAAGAAAGCTGGCACTTCTTCCTCCTCACCCGGCCGCCCAGACTGCTTCTTCTCAGCCATGGCTTGTGTGGTCTCCCTGCTAAGGGAAAAGAATAACAGCAGTAACCAGGAGGATCCCTCACACACACACACACATGAAAAAAGGAGAGGAAAAAAAAAGCAGCAAGCGATTGCTCAGGGTCCTAGAGATACGGCAACATCAATTGCAAAGGGCTGTGCCTGGCAGGTCCCCTGCCCCCATCAGTGCAAGGTAGCCTGTGGCTCGCCGCTCTGTTTTCTGTGATGCGGTGCAAAGTTGAGGGAAGGTTGGGGCAGATCCTGCTGCAATCAAGGGAGGAGGTTTCAAGTTCCCAGCATCCAGATGGGGAGGGAGGGAAAAGGAGAGGGGAAAAAAAAGAAAAGAAATCCTCACTCTGCAGCAGAAACTGAGGATTGATCCGGAAGTGATGCGCGTGGTGAATTGGCAAATGGACTCGATCAGGTCGGAGCAGTAGCGCCCATCACACCCTCCCTTTCCCCCTCCCCTTCCCTGGCGTGCTGCTGCTATCACTACGAGTTGCCCAGAGGCTGACGGGGACGGAGCCCCCCCCTCACCTCCGCTGCTCTGGAGGCGTGTTCCCAAGGCAGGGCAGCGAGGAGCTCTTTCTTCCTCCCCCCAGCCCCGCAATGATGGAGTCAGGGAGTGCTCCGGGAATCCTTTTGTTCCTCACTTTTCTCAGAGCAGCAGAGCTGAAGGGCTGGGTCAGTGGGCTAGTGGGAGGCAAGATGCTGACTCATCTTTCTGGGTTTCGGGGCATCGCTGGTGCCTTGACTCAGGTGGACCCTCTTCGGGGGATGAAAAGGGCTGATTGATGGCACTGGAGAGAGAATGAGAAAGAGACACAGATGGACGAGGGGTGTGGGAACCGAGTGAGACAGGAAAACGAGCCGTTAACCAGGACTTACCTCCAGGAGCTGGAATTAGTGACCTCTGGAGTCAATTAAGCCTCTGCAACGCCAGCAGCCCCCAGGCCCTCCCTGCAGGGGATCAGGGGAGGCAGCCAAAGGCAGCTCCAGCTGCATGCAGGTTTCTAGAGGAGGAGACAGCGCAGCAGCCCTTCCGCCACCCCGCTCTCGCCCATGCATGGGGGGCGGTGGGGGGAGGGCAGAGGGGCAAAGAGGTGAGGGGGTTGGAGTGCGAGAAGCGGGGACACACGCACCCGGCATAGGGTGTCCCCCCCCAGCCAACCGGCGGGCCGGCCGCGGGCGCTGTCCCTTCAGCACCACCCGGCTCGGGGGGTGGCTCAGGGCCACGTCCCAAGCCCCACAGAGGCTCGCATGAGCTGCTGGGCTCTATCACACCCTCCTGCTCCTCGTGGCTGCGAGAGCTGCTTGTGTCCGGGATCCTTTCTGACTTATTGTTTCGGGTTTGTACCCCAATGAGCTGCTCCAGCAGCGGGTGATTTGGAGAGAGGGTTTCTGAACCTTAGTGGTGTCCAAACTGAAGGGCTTGGCTCAGGAGAAGACCCCACGTGGCTCTGCAGGTCCAGCTGAGCCCGTGTACGGGGATGGAGGGCCACCTTCATCCCAACGGTGCTGCACACAGTAGGCTTGGCTGGGCTCTCTCCACCTGATCCATGGTATTAACACTGCTGATGTGGGTCCTAACGGCTAATCCATATGCAATATCGCTCTGAACTGAACCCAGTCACCAAGCTGTTCGTTCCTATGCATTATTCATCAGGGCGCATCTTTGCACACGCATACATTAAATGTTAATTCGGAGGCATCTGTGTCCAAATGGTTACCGAGCACCTTTGCACAATTCAACAAAACCGCTAGAAGCAAAAACTAAATTAAAAAGGAAACTAATCTGAGCCCTCTCTCCCTGCAAACCACACCCAGATCAATGCACGTGTACCAAAGGGGGGAAAAAAACCCCAAACCAAGGTCACAAGCCCTGTAATAAATGCACAGCACAGCAATAAAAGACTCCAGACTCAGAGGAAAGAAATAAACCCACAGTTTGGCCCTGAAGGATGAAGATGATGTGCTCTGGTAACTAATGAAGGAGGAAGAAATCCAGTGACAGAGGCCCTTCAGGGGAACAGCTCCAGCTCCTTCCCCTTCTGGGACCACAGCAGTGGCTCAGCCAGGGCTGTAGGCACACTGATCTCAGGTGCTTTGTTGGGGACTGGAGGCCAACATATGGTCTCTCAGGTACACCAAAGCCCTGTATTATTCAAGGTTTATAAATATTAATAGTCCTAGCACTGCTGATGAGGCAGTTCACAGAAGCTGCAGAGTGCTGACAGGGGCTCCAGCCAGCTGAAAGCCTCCAAGTGATTGTGTTGACACGTCCTGCAGCTTGCTGAAACGCAGGCAGTGGCTTTCAGGGCCAGCCTTAAATAAAGCTCCTTCGTCGTCTGGCACATCCTTGGGAGGTGCTCAGATGGCCCCAGCCACAAGCCTCTGCAGAGGGGTGGAAAGAGAATGAGCCAGCCTAGAGGTGCTGAAGTGACCAAGACCAGAATGAAATCCTGCAAACACTGCAACTTCCAACCATTTCAGACCTGAGAAAGGTCACTCCCAAAAGCTCAAGTTTCTACCACACAGACCTGACTCTTTCCCACTCAACCCTCAAAACACAGACAACAATCATGTATTGCACAGCCACCTATGAGCATTTCCGCTTTCCACAGGCACTTGAGGTCCCAAAATCAAAGTGATGTCTTGCCTGCATGAGTCCCATTGAGCCTCTATAATGCCCAACACACAGGTATTGTTTAACATCCCAGACTTCCCAGCCAGATACAGCAGATTCCTCACCAACTGTAGAATAAAAAGAGTACAGACTGATGCAACTTAAGATTCCAGTTTGAGTTAGCACAGCATAGCTCCTGAATGGTAGTATATGAAACCAGCAACTAGATACCTCCATGCCCTAAGCACAGAAATAACCAGATTTTGCTGAAAAATCCCTGGGAGCTGCTAATCTGTTTGCTGATAATCCCATAAGGGTGTCTGTTCTCACTGAAAACCACATAACTTACTTTGAAAACAACACTGACCCTTATCTGAATTCCATCAACCAATCAATAAGAGAAATTCCTCAGATAACAGCTCATACTTAGCCCTATTGACAAAGAGGAGTGGAGAAACACTGAAGGTATTTAAACACAACCTGAGCAATGAATCAGGCCCTGTTACCAGTTACACTGGCAGCCTTCAGTCACCATGCAGCTGATTTCATATTCTGATCCTGTAATGACTGTTAACTGGTTCTTGCAATATCACAGTGATACTGATAGAGTAGATTAACCTGAACACTTCTTTGCAGATAAAACACTTAGCAATACATGACCAATTAGTTCATCAGTTTATCAGTTAATGCTACCCACACACCACCTAATAAAAGGGAAACTGAGTGGAATCACAACACCAGGTTTTTTTGACATCCTTCCTTAACACTTCTGGGCAAGTGACACCTAGTAGTAATATCTCAACACCACAAAATAGGAGAGTAATGAATAGAGAGCTTGCACAGCCTGCCTGAACCTGCAGAAGAAAGTGGTGGCAGAACTTCATTTAGGATTCTTTTATGCTAGTGCACAAAAGTCCTAAGCTAGTGAGGACTTAATGTCACTTAAGCACTGCAGTACCACATGACAAAAGACAATCCCTGCCTGGGGATTTGCCCTGGCAGAGACAAGAAAAAGGGCTGCATGGAGAGCACAAGGATCCTTTAGCAAAAGGAAAAAGACTGACATTGATATAGAGGGGAAAGTGGGAGAACAAAGCCAAGAAGGAGGCAAGCTCCTTGTCAAGCAAGTGGAAAATTAGGTCTCTTCTTACATACTAATACTCTTTCTGTGCTATACTGCTCTAGTAAAACCTAGAAAAACCAAGCAACATAGGACTCCTTCACTAACATGTGCTGCATGAATGGCTCTAGTGGTTCCCAATCTCCTATTCCGTCTGGCCAAGACATGCCAACTTCTCATGCATAAAGTGATGAATGGTGCTTTACTACATTTCATTGCCATAGTTACTTCCATGTGCAGGGTAAGGCTGAACAACCAAACTTGATTGGAAATAGAAGCAATGCAATATAAGCTCCATGTTGCTTTACTTGCCTAACATCCTTAGGTGAGACAATCCAGAACTGTCTTCATTACTTAAAGATTAAGAACCCAGCTAGAAATTACAGCAGTATATTCCATCATTAAATTACCATTAATAAAATACATGACAGCAACTACTTCCAAATCTGGGGCTCTTCCTATTGCAAATAATTAATTATTAATACTTCCAATGGGTGCAAGATTTATCATGCAAGGCAGGACCCCACTGAAATTTGCACCATTCTGCAAAACCTACATCCTCCAGGGAAAATGGGCAAAGAGAGAAACCACTGTGAGCCCCAGCACATCTTACAGCACGGCTCACAGAACCTGCACACCGCTGCTGCAGTAGGACAGAGTCCCCGAGATGTAGGCAGGGCCAGGGATTTTATGACAACTAGATGTTTGTACAGATACCTGGCAGATAATCACAGACACAGTGGAGGCATTCTGCCCAGGAGGATTTACCTGTCAAAAGGTCAGAACCTCACCAAGAAAGCTGCAGTTACCCATACAAATGAAGTAGGTGTATGTGCCAAAACATGGGCTTAGGCTAGCTGAAGCACAGCTGACACTCAGAAGTGAATTGAAGTGAAACACCAGCCATTTTTAAGTCAGTGACAATCTTTCAGTTAAGTTTCACTGGGTCACAACTTCAGAATGCAGTTTTGTCCTCAGATTTAAGCTGATGCTGTGTTTGCAGATGGGTCCACTGAGAGGAGACTTCACAGTGAAGTTAACTGCTTTTGCTGAATGTAGAGGATAATCTTCATGATGCCTGGGAGCATGACTACTCATATACAAGCAAAGGATTTTCAAAGAGAAGCTGAACAAAGCTTGACTATAAATCCACAACCACATCTCAAGGATGCTCAGAACAAGGGTTTAGGACTGCCTGTGCTGACCTCTGCAACCATCACTGCTGACAAAATTATCCAGCCCTTAAAAATACCACCTTGTTGCATGTACCACTGCAATAAACAGGTCCCTGCCTAACTACAAGCTGGGAAAGGCATCTTTCCTCTCTGGTGGCTGCCTTACCTACTGCTGATCCCTGTATCTGACCCCTGTGTTCTCTGTTTTCTAAGGTGCGGGCCCAGTATCAAGAGGTGGCAGTGAATAACTCCATTTCCAGAATATTCCTTGAATATTCAGACTCAAACGAAATCCTAAATGCTTCACTGGGTTGGAATTCAGCACAAAAACTGAAAGACCAAGTTGTCTACAGAGAAATCATTAACCAGCATCCCTTTGGGATATGATAATTGCTGGAGTGGTTGACAGCTTTTCTTGGCATTAGTGCTCGAAGACGAGACACATTATTTCAGAAACATTAAAGACCAGAAGAAAGTCTTTTGATAAATGTGGAAAGTCCATTCAAGTGCTGAAACAAAGCTCATTTATTTCCACGTTCCTTTTTATTTCTGCTTACCCTGGACCTCTCTTTTTCCTTTATCGTTTTGTCCTCAGCAACCTCAACTAATGTAAACCAGCCCCGGTGAGCTTCTGCCAGTCCAGGTTTGTTGCCAGTGGGTTTTAGTCCATGGAAACAGATGGTTTGAAAGCCACATTGTGCCACCGTGCCCACAGCCAGTAGTACAAATATTTAGTCAATTAGAAGCGGATTTTCCAAAGGCACAAACAGAAATTAGGCACACAACTCCCACTGACTTCAGAAGGAGCGGAGAGCCTCACTGCCTTCAGAATCATTCCTTCCTAATTCAGCCTCGATAACATACATGCATGTGATGAAATACACAGCTATTGCTCAGCTATTCCCAGGATGATCATCCTGGACAGAAGCAAGAGGAATCTCTCTGAAACATTCAGTATTTAACACAAAGGTTCAGTAAAACTGATTTCGTTGAGGCCTGTAACTGTCCTGTATACTGTGAATAGGCTGTGTGGATTGATGGGATCCTCAGTGAGGACGGAGCTGTGCTTCTTCTAGACAGTGTCATTAAGAGAACTCACCCACCTAACCACAAAAGGCATCATTAAATATTAAAATTTCCTCTCAACACCTCTCCAAGCATATGACAGCTACTGGCTCCCCAGAACTCCAATCCATATGGAACTGGGCCTCAACAGGAAATAGCTATTGATCTGTGTGTGCACTGGAAATGACTGTAAACTTTGCCAGCATTTCCCCAAAAGGACCCAAAATGGACAATGACAAACTTTATTATTGTAACATGGCTTAAACTAGAGACCTTCCAGTCACAGAGCTCCAGTCAAAAAGCAAAGGAGAATGGGTGACTGTGGCTGTTTATGTCCTGTCACTGGGATTTTGACTGCTCTCGATCTCCCCAGCTAAGATCTCTCCATTGCAAGCATGCTAGAGCTGTGATCCACGTGGCTTCACACACCTTCTAAGCACTATGTTAATAAATAATGATGACAACAATAACAGTAAGGGTCATAAAGCACATCATGCTCTATGAATGATTCACTCATTGGACTTGGAGTCAATGAGCTCTCGTTTCCTTTAAGACAGGAAACAATAGCACTAAAAAATACAAGTCAGCAGTAAACTCAACAGAAGTATCCCAGACTCTGGATAAATGTACTTGCCTTAACACGCTGCAGTTGTATCACAGATCAAGTCCAGCTTCACCTTCCCTTTCAACTGTCCTAGAAATGCTCTCTCCCATCCCTTGTATTTCATGGCAATTCCTGTGGCACTTCCTATTAAGTGGAAATACTTAACTCTACAGAATATCCTGGGACATCATCTGCTATTACAGTCATAATATAGGACACTGGGCTCAGAAAATACTTCTTGGGCACTGAATCCAGTTTTCTGCACTCACAGGTAGCAATGTAATCAACAGTTGGATCAGAACTGTGCTTCCAATATTCATCACAGGTGCGCACACACTGCACAAGCACAGAATTGTTTCCCTTATCAGGGGCTTAAGATCTTTCACTAGAGAGATCCAAGCTAAGAAGTTAAAAGAAAGGAGAGGGAGAGCTCATCCAGGTAAAGAAGGGATGCTGGGTGAAAACAACCCACAAAATGTTATTTATGCTGCTGATTCTGTTCATCAACTTCACTGTATGAAAGCTCTGCCAGCTCACAGCACAGAAGCATCTTACCTTTAAGCTGTACTAAGCAGCTTCACCTCATGGGCTCTGTGTTTGGTGATGGCTTTAGAGCCTATTTTAAACACACTGCACCAGTCTACACAGGGAGGCAGTTAGAAAACAGCGCTGAATGCACTGTTAATCATGTTTACACATGTGCAGTGACTGACCTGAGCTCAAGGAGAGAGAAAGGGAAAGCATCTTGAGTCCATTCATAAAGGTGAACAGACTGTCATGCTTTACTCTGCAATAAACATGCCAAACAGAGACAACACAGAAGAGAGAATCACTACATGGGAAGGGTAATGAACAGTAGGGCTAAGCCAGGCCATCATGCCAGGTTGATACCATTTCCAACTGCAAAACAAGGGAATAATCCTACTATGGCAAACATATTTCCAAGTACAGCAACAGTTTCAGGTGAAACAAAGAGAACTAAAGCTTTCCAATACACTCCATATTACTGTTGCAGCACGGAATACGCAATACCCCTTCCTGTGACAGGAGGCTGGAACTGGATGGATGATCTTTAAGGTCTCTTCCAACCCAAACCATTCTATGATTCTATATATAATAAAATACACTCAAAAGAACCCATCTTCTCCAAAGGTCTCAAGCAAAGGTTTTCTTGATGAGCACTGTTTCAAGGGACACGCTGAACTGGGATTTGGTCCAATGGCAGAAAGAACGTGAAGGACAAACAGTCAAACACAAATTTCATGCTGAGCCTTTCAAAGCAGAAATCAAAGCAAACCCCACAATTTGGAAAGCAATAAAATAAAGAAAACCTCCGTTTTTTTCTTGTTTTCTCAAAGTTTTCTCTTCTCTCCAAGTGTGATGCCTGGGAGAAGCAACCCTGCCTGGTAACACACTGGTGTTGCTGAATTTAAATGGCAAGTTAACAAGAAAAAGCTTCAAGCAGAAATGTGCACTGGGCTGTCTCTGTATAGCTCACAGCTTGAGAACCTCACCAGGCCACATGGCCCAGCAGGAGAGAGCTCAGTCCCTTCTGAAGACGCCTTCAGCTGAGCGCTCATACAAGGCACGGAAAAATCATTTGTCATTTTTGACCATCTCATCTCATCTCATTACATTTTGAATAGACAGGACAGACAAAGGCAGCATTATCAGCCTCACTGTACACATGGGAAATGAGGCATAGAAATTCAAATGGCGCACCTCAAATCGCAGCAGCAGCCTGGGATGTGCAGCAATAGCAAGACCCTGGTCCAGGCTCTTGTCTGTCTGCAGTCAAGCCTATCTGGGGATCCTCCCAGACACCACCACTGCTCTGTTCACTCTGCCCTCCGTTTTCAGCCCTTCCTTCTAGGCAAGGGGCAGAATCCAGGAATAACAGTGGTAGTAACAAAGACTAAAACCAGTAACATTAATGCAAAAACCAGACCTCTCTGTGCTGCTCTGTAGAACCCATTAAGTCTGGGGACGTTGCAGTTGCTGCTAATGTGAACCAATGTCCTCATGTTGCACTTATTAAATAAATCTAATCTTATTAAGCTGCATTACAAGCTTTTATTTCAGAAATCTGTGTGCTTCCCAGATCACCCAGAAAATTAACTCCTGAATAGACTATGCCTTGCAGAAGGCCATCCTGACACAGCCATCATCCCTGCCAAATGCATGGCTCCCAAGGAGCAGAGCAGGCTCAGAGTACCCTCCAAAGCCCTAGATGCAGCTTGGGTGCTTTGCAAGTGCAGCTTTCAGAATGGGCAACCCCAGCAAGGAGTAATGGGTTCCCCTGACTTAGGGAGGGAGGTGACAGCATGGATGGTGCTCTGATGAGGGGATGGGACAGGCCCTTTGCATCTTGCTGCCATCTGCAGTGTCCTAATCAGAGAGCTGCCAGCTGCTGCTTCTGAAAGGAACAGTAGTGTGGCACCAGCACATGGAGACCCCTCATCCTCCTCTCCCAGGGTACCCTGCACAGCCAGAGATGCACATAAGTGTCACACTCCAATTTCCCTGGGCAGAATGAGTAGCAACACACAGGGTGATGGTTTTCCCCACCAGACTCTCAAACAATAAGGGAGAACGGGAGCATCTAAGATGCTCCTTTAACATCCACATCCATTTGGTATGGGTGTTTCAAAACAAGTTGCATACCCTCGAGTATGGGCTGTGTATGTGGAAACCATCCGAAGAGCCTGTTGTAATCCAGTGAAAACACAGGGTATTACTAGCTCTTCCAAAAGAGCAGCACCCAGAGGTCAGGCTCTGTCATTCTGTGCAGAACTGCCTTTCCTCTCCCTTGGTTTTTGTAGTTTAATGATCTGAGATCAACATGAAACAATCTGTTAAACCTCAGTTAATCAAAATGTAAAACCTCAGACTGACCTGCCATCTGACATGAAACACCTCATCTGGAGACTAAACAAGGTTTTGTTAAGTTTGAGTTGTACATGTCATAGGATCAAAGGAAACGTTTGCATAGAAAGACATTCTGACTTCAATATGCAGAACTGCAGTTTTGCAAGAGCCCACGTGAGTATTTGAACCCTTTAAAGAAAACTTCTCCCTCAAATATTCTGGCTCAATAGGCAGGCTTGATATTCACTTCACACATTTGGATAAAGGAGGTATCACACTGTAACCACTACACATCTCCAGCATGTACAATGCCCAGACCCAAGGCAGTTCAGCTGAAGACACAGTCACGGATCCCAGCATTGCTAACACTGCCCCACTGCAAGTATAAGCAAGCTTGGTTCCAGTATCTGACAACACCACTGAGGAAGAAACATGCTACTCTTAAGCAGCTTCAACACTGATGCTCATGGGAAAGTGGTCACACCTCCACCTCCTGACTGATCTGTGCCTCTCCTTGCAAGAACCTGGTCCAGGTTCCAGAAACATGTGATGGCCTCAGCAGTACTGGTACAGCAATTTATCCACTGAGATTTCACCTTTTATTCAGGTATTCTGCAGGATTCAATGCTCCTCACTTTAAGTCCAAGCCCCAGAATATGGCAGAATTCCCCCCAGTTTCAATAGTGCCCAATTAGTTTTTAATCTGGATCAGTTTTTCCAATATTAAAGAGGAAAAGCAATCAATTTCCCCTGAATTACTCATGAGGTTTCTTCCTCAAACAGAAGCCAACAAATTAGCATTACAGTGGGCATATGCACTGGCTGCTGCTTGCTTTGCTAATGTGTGTAAATGCAAGAGTTAGGCAGAGGACTGTAATCTGCAAGGGGGTTTTGGCTAGGTACCACAGTGAAATAAATGCACATACTTGAGTGAGTCTTCACAAGCAAACCAGCCTGCTTTAGCACGCTTACTTCTTTGCTCTGCATACCAAAGCCTGTCAAGAGAAGCAGCATTCCCTCTCTGCTATAGAAGACCCATGGAATGTCACTTCATTCACCTGTACCTGTTCATGGCAATACAATGATTATCTGCACAGGTTCATTAATTCTTTAGTGAGTAGAAATCATTTCAGATGTTGGGATGAAGGAAGCACAGTAACAAAAGTCAATGACTTATGAGGTCCACTGCATTATACACTGATCAATTAACATCTCCAAAAGCAGGGTTGAGAAATGCTAGGGGTAAAGTAAGCAGTTATTTTCTAATAAGAACATATACATGTACTTAGCACAAACATTATAGCCATCATCTGAACCATACTTCCAGTCAGCTGGGAAAAGCAGGATTTGAAAGCACACCATTTTCCAAAGGACCTTTCCCTCAGCTCAAGGTAGGGCCAAAAATATATCTCAAACCTAAAATATATTCATGCCCTATAATGAATATATTCAAGTTAAGGCAAATCCTGTAAAACGTTTCAACTGTACCTTGAGTAGGACAGGGGGATGTTTCCAGTCATGCAGAAAAGAAGCTCTGAGGATAAACTGCAAGGTACTGGAGGAAATGGTCACCACTGTATCTAGGAACAGTAAGCTGGAAAGCTGGGTTTGATTCCTGTATGAGAACATAAGGATCTCTGTCTCTAGAAATACGCTTCCTCATTTGAGACAGTGATTTAGTCTCTCTGCTCATTATCATTTTGGGAGCTACCTGAACACATACAGCCGCTAGTGACAGGTTTATTCACAAGGTCATGTCATTTTGGTGCTGTTCTAAACACAAATTGTCAAGGTACAGCAACACAAAACTCTGGAAGCTCCTTCCCCAATTCCAATGTTCATTCTTTTGACTTGAGCAAGTCACTTCCCTTCTGTGGGATGCATCCATACTTTTATTAGCTGGCAGTGCTAATACTGACCTGCTGCTCACAACTGGTTAAAGAATAGATTCACACGTGCTTTCTGCTGTTTTCCATGGTAGCAGCAGGTGGCTGAGGGACAGCATGCTGGCAGAGGGAAAAGAGCTGCTTTGTGTCTGGAGAGGGGATGCCTGGATCCTGATAAAGGAACACAAAGTCAGCCTTCAGAACCTAGCACTGGCAGCTGCTGAACTGCGCTGGCTCTTGCCCATCTTGCAAAACCACCACTGTAAACTGCCACCTCCCCAAAACCCCTCCTCCAAAGAGCCAGACCTTTGCCTCTGTAAAGCTGCCTGCTCCAAATTTCTCCTCTTTGTGCACAATGGACATATGGTGCGTTGTTGAATACACAGAGACAAAAGGAAGGAAGAACAGGCTGACAAAGAACCCCCAGCTAAAAAGCACCATCCATTCATGGGTTAAAAAAGAGAGCAAGCCTTGAGGATGTTTGAAACAGCAGGGGATCAGCTGGAGCCTGCTTGGAGGCTTTTCCCATTGCCATTCATAACAAAATCAGGAGACAGAAAGTTACTATAGCAATGGCAACAGAATGCAGAATGGGTGCTCTTCAGAGGGCAGGAAGAGCTCTTCAAGAAATGCAGGGGTCTGTTTCTCTTCAACCTCTGGGCTGCCAAACACAGATCAGTGCCAGTTCACCAATACATCCCCCCTCTACCTCATTCTTATTGTAGATCACTCAGTTTTAGCTCCAACAGCTTAAACAACACTGAAATGAAGCCCAGCTGAAAACAAAAGGCAACCATCCACCCACTTACTTACTGACCAGGTGCTGAAGCAGCCAAAAAGTAACCCATGGCTGCACAATAAAAAGGCTGAGCTCACTTTAGATGACAAAAAGCACTGGGCAGTAAAAGCAGATCCCTCTGCTAATGCCTTTGTTCATGCAGTTTAGCCTGCATTTAGCTTTGGAACACATCTGTCCACTTCCAATGCTTTGAGGTTTAGCTGGTGGATGAATGTGATGACACTGGCCAGCAGTGTGACAAGTGCATTGCAAGGGATTCTGCAGCACAGATGTTGTGGATCAGATCCAAACCTTGCCATAAGGCTATCTGCCAAGCTGGACTAGGGGACTGACTTCACACCTGCAACGGGATTTGACACAACTAAGGCTTCAGCAGCACATGGAGTCCTGGATGTGGCTCATCTGAAATGAATGCAGTATTATTGGTTCAGCTCTAGAGATCAAAGTTTCAGTATGTGCTGAGGCAGAACTAAGCTCATCTCTTAATGGATCCAATTGTCCAGACACAATGCAGGAAAGTCCTGGGGAATACTGGACCAGAAGGACTGACAGGGCCAGAGACCAGCTCCCTGCAACTGCAAATCCCACAACAGAGGTCTGGTTCCGACGTGTCCATACAAGATCCTTTCCCTACACCACACATCATTTACACACCTAGACCACTAAAATACCAACTTAAATACTGACCAGGAGAGATGCAGAGCACATGGAAGGTGTATTAAGTAAGAAAAAAGAGACTATCGGCCAAAGAACATTGCATTATGAATGTAAATTAAAGCAGCCATAATACCTGTTAACCCCCGGGTGTTTTAACAGATGACAGGAGCACAAAAGTGGCTTAAAATGGTCACTTGTGTTTCCCTCACATTTATCCCTATGTCAAATTGGGCAATTAAAATCAGCTCTGTAGGAATTTTCCCATTCAGTGAAGGCTTTCGGCTGCATTTGCACCCTACTACAACAGCTGCAGTCATGAGTTCTGCCACAGATCTGCAGTGTAAAAAAAGAGCACACTGCAGCCACTTGTACACAGAAATGCCTCCTTGCAATCTGTGCTTTCACTTCTTGCTTACCAGCATCAGCCTCCTTAAACATTCACAAGGCAGTGATCAAACCAGCACTGTCCATTCGCTCCCATGTGGTGCTCGATTTAATTTAGTCAGAGATGGCAGGCACTTGACTGCTGGACAGCTTTGTCTGCCTCATAGATCTCACCTTGTCTTCTCTAAGTTTTAAATGCTGACCAGTTCTCCACACAAAATGGGGGTCTGCAGCAAGCACTTCTTCCATAAGCGGCCTTGTTGCCTTGGTTACCATTCATCAAGCCTAGGCCTTTGCAAGCTCTATTGAAATCTACCTTCACCTTGGTTTTGTCTTGGTTTTTCTACTACTGAGAGGTTTCTGCTCCTAGCACAGCAGAAAGATGGAAGTAAATGAACTGAGCACAGAAAACCTGAGGTAAATGCCCTTGGATGTGCATCATTGACGAGGGCTTGTACAAAGCACAAGGTCAGTGAGAGGTAACAAAAGCAGAAGACACACTGCTGCACTAGTTTAGTCACAAAGACTACACCAGGAGGTTTTACAGCAAAATATGCTCAAGCCCACATCCCAAGGAGCTGGCACTCGCTCTGCTGTCAATGAGCAGCGACGGCGAGACAGAACTGAAACTGGGGCATCACTGGTGCTGCCTGTGCCTGAAGTACCCCACAGTCCCTGCTGCACAAAGCCCACCTCTTCGTAGTGCAATGAAGACAAGCAAGGAACAAAATCCTGTTACACCCATTCTACAGAGAAAGAATGGAAGCTCAGAGGCAGGATTTCTGAAGAGTGCAGCAGACAAGGATGCAAAGTTTGCAAAGTGAAGGAGAAAGGCTGCAGCTGCCATGTATAGATCCTCAGCAGGTCACTTCACAGAGCCTGTACCCCTCACTTGGTCTCTCAAGGAGCTGACTTTAGGCCTATGCATTTCAACTTGTAGGCCTAAGTTGACATAACCTACTCAAAAAAGCATATAAATCACATGTGAAGGCTACACAGAGGTCCCCGGCAAGGGCTGGGGATGTGGTTTTGGCATATATACTCAAACCAGTGCTGAACACTCTTCAGTGCAGAACAGACCAAGATGTACACAGACAGATTAAGCAGTGGCTGCTTTCAATAAACAGATACACTAAGAAAAGCTTTCATGTGTCACTGCATAAACATGTCAGTGGATAAGCCTAAAGGAGAATATGAGGCCAAATCCAATAGAAACAATGGTTACTGCTTCCATTAACTATTCTGTTCCTAGAACCCAGCTATTTTCTGTATCCATTAATTCACCATTAAGAATAAAATCTGATTTTGTTTTTTAGTACTGGCTAGGAGAACTGATCCAGAGCCCACTAAACTGTTAATATACACTGAGCAAGGTCTCTGCATTCTTTTGTGTAGAGAGCAATTTAGATTGGGTTAATCCCATTTTGGGGAAGCACAGGCAACATTCTCAGCACTGTAAATCAATGTGACTCTGTTAATCATACAATCTATGTATATGGTATTTCAAATTGTCACATCAAGTGCAAATTCTGCATAAACATGACATAAGATATCAAGCAGCTCTCATGCCCTACCTATATTGAACTGAAAAGGCCATCTCTAGCTCTTTCCCATCTCTGTGCTGCAAGCTTCATTAGGTCTTCTAGACAGAAACAATCCACTCCACACACAGGAGTGCCAGAAAGGAGAAAGAAAAAGGACTAGGAATTTTAATTGCACTGTAATCCTTCCAGCTAGGTTTCTTACAAACATGACATTTCAGGAGCCTAACAGACTAGAACTCAAAGGAAAATTCCCTATGAACCTTTAAAAAGAAAATACATTAAAATAAATGTGATCTGCAAGATCCATAGGCTGTATTGTATTGATCCCCAGGCAGTTGGCCATGCTGTAGTTTAATGTAGGGAAGTAATATAAATTAAACTACTTGTCATTCCTAACTGAATGGAAAAAAGAAAACAGCCAATTTGTCAACTGACTTTGCCTTAACTGCAGCTGGTGAATCCACCTTTCCTGCTTCTCTGTCCCTCCCCACCACAGGCTGTAGTCCAAGCAGTCAGCAGTTCTCACACAATTCTCTAGATTGCCACCAAGAAAATACTTCATTCTATAGTTCATACATCTCCATGAGAGGCCTATAAATAGACACGGTTTTCTGCCCTTGTTACTGTACTGTATCCATCACTGTAACAGCAAAATTACTTTTGAGCACTAATGTCTTTGAGGCCAGGGTAAGTGATCCACTGAGCCACACTGCATGCTAAAACCAACTACATTTTCATTATGAGGTCCATTATGGTAAGAGAAGTGGTCCCAACCTCCACAAAACATTCAAGGTTGACAAGAGACTGCCAACCCAGTTACTGACAATACAGCCCAAGATTTACCAGGAGGATTTAAGATCCAGCTCCCATTTCAGTCTGCAGGTGCATCAGGCAATGAACTCTTCCAGCAGCTCTGCTCACACACAGCTGCCTTCCTCTAGCTACAGTTCTGAAGCAAAGTGTACAAGAAGCTTTTAATTTTGACCATAACAGAAGTCCCAACAACTTCCAAAGGCACAGGAGTAGGTGGAGCAGTTCAGCTGTGCTGCTCCTCCAGGGTGCAGGCTGACTTGGGACTCCAAAGGGGTTTCGGGTGTATGCGAGGGTGTTTTGCAACCCTTGTGAAATCAAATTGCATGTCCTCATTGTGCCTGTCCCTCATTGCCCTAGCTAATGAGGTTTTAGTGCACTGACCCCTACTTAATACATCACTTAATAAAATGAGAGTAATTAATCAATTATCCAAAAGGGCCCAGTTTATGATCATTCTTACACACTTATCACACAAGCCAGAGTCCTTCCCACCCCAACCCCAATAACAAATCACCCCTTTTGGGCAACTACTGGACCACAGACACAAGGAGGGACCTCTGGTCTCCAGGATAGCTGGAGGCTAGTGGAGTAACACAGCTGCTGGCACACTTTGCTCCCATTGTGTGGACAAACACTTGATCACACTGCTCTCCTGCCATACTGCAATCAAGCAGGCACTATCGGACAGAAGTCCCAGCCAGGACCATGCTGGAGAAAGCAACTATACAAGTATCCTCCATGACCAAGTTTAGATCTTCTTTACCAAAGCTGAACCCTGTGGAACTGTGTTACTACCAGTTTGGTATTAACATTTTCACTGCAGTTGCTCATATTCTAGTTGTGCAGTACAAGCCTACTGCACTGGGTGACCCTTAATGTCAGACTGAGCTTGCTCCAAACTCATCACCTAGAACTGTCATTTGCTTCAACACATAAAATGACCACTGCTGACAGAGCTCCAGGTGTTTCACTGTTTCTACTTGGCTTTTTCTTCAATCTCCTCCTGCTAGGCTGACCTTGATGGATGTGGTCACCTCTACTTTAGCCTTCTAAAACCTGCAACCTTCTTGCACGTTCCCTTTTTAACTCAAGCTGCCCCTCTCTGTCCCACAGCATCACACCAGTAAAACACTTGGAAGTCATCATGAAAAAGCAACTACTGTAAATGGCCACATTTTGCCATCTACTCCCCAGAGCTGAGAAAAAGCAGTATCTTCCTTTATCATAGAACTAACACCACAAACCAGTGCTCCTGCAGGAGTCTCGACTGTGCGGGAGAAAGAAAGGATTTCTTCAACCTTAGCAACAAATGTTTTGCTTCTGGAGGAAGTGGGGAAGAAACCCCAAGCAAACTTCTGAAGTCAATTCAGGCCTTACAGTCCTTACAATGTATTTCCAAAACACACTGGGGGTCTCTGTTCTTTCCTAAACTCCACAGCTTGGGGTACACCTGGTTTGCCTGGAACAAGACAGCTCCTGCAAGACCATCTAACCTCAAAACTTAGGGACAGGGAGGGAGTAAGCCTTGCACAGAGTAAGAAACACAAGTGAGTTTGAAATACCAGACTTGCACTAAAACTCCCCACTCTAATTTAGGCAAAGATCATCACAGAACTTCAGACCATTACATTTCATTCAGCTATGCCCTGAATACATCACGGTCAGGCCCTGCCAGAACACTTCATCCAGCCCATGAATCATTTTGTCCTGCCCTCCTTCCCTTTGCTCACTCAGGCACAGACACCAGAGAGGCTGCCAGCTGGCCACGTCCTTGTGTCAGCTCATCTGTGCCATAAGAGATGGGGAGGCACTGAAACCTGCAGGTCTCAGTAATCCCAGAGGTTCTGTGTTGAGCTGCACAAAAGAATTCCTTTACCCCTGAATTAACACATAAGTGCAGATAAACTCAACAAGAGCACAGCACCAGACACAAGTCTGCTCTAAGCACTGCAGAGCAGCACAAGCCAATGCAAACACCCACATACCAGAATGGGTGGATCTAGTGCAACACTTGAGCCCTGGGTCTGACAGCCAGGTTGCAGCGCTGGAGGGCAGCAACTTCCTGCCATGGTGCTTGTTTTACTTATGGCTTCTGAATCAGGGAAGTCAGGCAGCTGATCCCAGAAATAACAGCTGGGAGCAGCCCAGCACTCAACACCATTGTCATGAACAGCTCTTGTGAAGAGCCTGATGTTAGAGGGAGGGTGCACAAGAGAAACCCACTGGCCAGCTGCCCATCCTGACAGGAAAAGCCCTGCAGTGCTTACAGCAAGGATTTCAGAAGTGCTTAGCAATTAAGACTTCCAACTTGAGATGTCTTACAGAAGCCTAGGCTATTAGCGTGCCTGCCTCCAGCAAACCTGGCACGTGGGATGACAAGGAGAATCAGGGAAGGATGAAGGTACTGCTTTTTCATTTCTATTTATTTCCCTATCCCCTTCATTTGTCAGAGACCCTGGAAGAGGAAGGAGATGGGCACTAAACAGAGGCCTCAGCTGCACAAGGAGCTTTAAAGCCCTGGAGACAACCTGAACTGATAGTGAGAATCTGTGGTGCTTTACGAACACAGAAAGAAGAGGGAAGCTGTGTGCTGGCAATGCACTGGCAATGCAATCCTAGTTGTGAAACAGCCACCTTAAAGAGTTTAGCTTCCTCAGTGCACCCGAGCTGCCTCAAAGTCATTACCCAGGGCATGGCAGGTTCCTACCTATAGGAATCTATGTAGATACCTATAGGAATCTATGTATATTTCTTCCTATAAAGTTCTATAAAACTGTCTTTCTGAATGAGGGGTATTTCAGTAGTTAACCAGTGACAGAACAGCCGGACCAGGGCATTAACTGGCATGGAATAGTTATGAGATGCTGTTCAAGCTGGATACAAGCATCTGTGAAAGCACATAAATGAAGAGCTGCTTATTGCTTAAACCAGGGGAAGTCTACTTCCCTCTTAGAAGGGACAGAACAATGCAGGTGCTTGGAGCAATGGGGCTGGATGGATAAATGCCTCTGCAAGTCAGGAAACACAAACGATTTCTTTTGCAATACAAACACATTGCTTGATTGCTACCTGGCCAAGCAAAAATAAAGGGAGGGCGGTGGCCATGCGTGTCACTGTATTTAAATGGGTACCAAGAAACTGCCTGAAGAAAACAAAGGCCTTGCAGTGGACAGACAAGCAGGACAGAAACTCCAGTGCATCTGCGCTGTGGTTACCAGCCATTACCTACAGACCAGGCGGTTCCTAGCTGCTAGCCCTCCCTCTGCAGACTGCTTTGTGAACCTGCTTGGCTCCGATTCATCTGACAAACCAGACTGTTTCTAAAGCAAGCCCACCTCTATTAAAGCCTGCAGTCAGGCTGGCCACTGCTTTCCCTGCAAATAAAACTCAAAACCATGCATCTGCCAGTTCGTTGAGAGAGAACATGGCTGTTCCAAGCTTTAGATTCAACTTGCATATAAATGGCCTTATAAAATTTGTTATCCCACTCTAATACATTTACAGAGCAAAAATATACAAACAGAAGAAATACAACCTAACAAGTAAAACATAAGGCTGTCTAGACTTGCTTCACAGAAGCAAATCCTATTTCCCTGCATGATCCTAACACAGGAAATGTGTATCACACCTTCCTCTTTGCTTGTATGACCAATCAGTTACCGATTTTACTCATTTTGTTCCCCTTCATCGTAGGCCAAATCTCCTTGTACTCATCCTTCGAAGTGAGACACGATGTCAGCTACGCATTCAGAGAAACTTATCTCAAAGAAGCATCCACCTACACTCAAGAGGAAAAAGACTGCAGGCTTCCTTTTAAACATTCAAAATAGTAACAGTGAATTATCTCTAGAATTGTGAGAAAATCCGCTGTCAGTTTTACCTGTCTTACTCGAATACCTTTGTGGCTCTAGAAACAAGCCAGATGTTGGGGTTTCTTCACACTTTACACAGGATCAACACACACAAAGGTCATACGATGAAGAATTGGTGTCCATTGATTTAATTATTTAATGTTTTAAAAATCAAGCTGGAAGGAAAGTGTGGGTTTCTAGGGAAGCTGGTGCTGTCCGGGGAAGGGGAGGCTGCAGGAGTTCCTGGTTAATCAAGCTTTGAAAGGTTAATTATCTCTCAGAATACACATGGGGTGGGGAAGAAATCCTTGGGAGTTGCTAGGGAGTAGGGATTTCAGGAACAAAAGGCAAATGGGTGCTTGGGGCAAGGAATCTCCATCCCTCCCTCTGCAAAGCATCACGTGCCTCTGCAGCACAGTATTAGGGATGGCTAATAATAAACCCTGGTGCTGGGCACCTGCTGGACTAATTGCAGCACAGCATGTTTGAGTGCTGCGCGGGGAGCATCTGCAGACAGAACTGAACTCAGTGTAGCAGAAGAGCTATCAGAAGAGCATGGTACCTCCTGAGCGTCAGACTCAGCACCACCAAACCTCCGCTCTGGGCGCAGAATGTGGATCACTAACAAGATTACAGAAGGAATAGCTGTCAGGGCAGGCTCCTGAGTTTTGTCCCTCACACTGAAGCCTGCAGCAGCCAGTGGAAATGCTCAGCCTGGCTTTGAATTGGGCTGCGTGGCCATGGCAACCTGGAATTGCCTGGGAGGTCCCAATGCTGGAGAAGGGCTCTGCTCTGCATTTCCTTCACAAGCAGTCCAAGCAAGGTTCGCTTCTGAGCAGAGATCTGGCATAAGGCCTGGGCAGCACTTACATCCCACAAAAGAAGGCCTGTACACAGGGAACTTGACCCATGTGTCTTATCAGTACAGCTGATGAATTAGAGCTGCTTGCATTTCATACAGTCATCCTTCAGAAAATAAGCCTTTGCTTTATCCTGCTGAAATCTGCAACTCCCAGTGAAGGGTGAGGCACAGCACAAACTTGGGTTACTGTAACTCTAAGCTTGCCTAGAAGCCTCAGCCTCTCTTCCCAGTACTTTAGACCAGTTCTCTTCTGACAGAGGCAAGGACACTGGGTAGCATCCACTGCTTCTCCAGAACCCTCACCTGAATTCTTTGCCACAGCTTCCCCCAGTAGCTCAGGTGTGTGTCCCAGCTTTAGTACCTTACATGTCCTACAGAGCCCTCTGACAGCACAACAGCATCACAGATTCCAGGGAGCAGGTCTTACAGCCAACATGGGACAGTTCATCCATCAGAGAGCTGTTGTTCCAGGCTGCTAGCAAATCCAGGCAGAAATGATAAAATCAAATATATTTAGCCAGCTTTTAGAAGCTTGACATAGAAACTTAGAAAAAGGAAAAAGGAGCTGATAGCTGAATATAATTACAGTTCTAAGGAAGAAACCAGTGGTGTCAGCATTTGAACATTAATCAAGCCCCATTCCTCTTAAAGTCAAAAGAAGATATTTAGTGGTGCACTGGAGAAAAGCCTTCAGAAGGTTTAAATTATTCTGTCCAACCAATCTCCTAATCTCTCTCCCTAACCTCTGGAGATAGATCAGCATTAGGTTTCTGGCTCACTGCCCCACTGCATGTGCTAAAAGCATTTCAGGCTTACCAAGGAGGTTTTCATCACTCTCCACAGGAGGTCTGGGAAGGCCACTGGATTCTGCCTCAGGAACAATGCAGATTTCCTTGCCGACAAAAAATGGTAGGGAATAAGTTATGTAGCAGGCTCTGTGCAAGCACTGAAATAGAAAGGATCTCAACATGACATCCCACTTTGTGTCACCTACATTCTAATGCACAAGTATGACTGTAGGCTCCAGCCATGCTGCACACAGCATCAGCCACAGCCCCCCAGTTTGGGTCACACAAAGAAGTTGATGCCCACAGTCACTGAAGGGAGACCCACCGCTTTCTAGTGAGGTTCCACATGTATTCATTCATTGCAGAAACAAGGCAAGAGATTACCAGATCCTGACCCTCATAAAGCTCATACAGCAATTACATTGCTTAAGCACACTGAACAAAGAGTGTTGGCCTGTACATCAATGTGAAATATTCACATTACACTATCAAAAGCAGAGACTCACTGACTCGGCATGCTAACGTGAGAGTCCAGTTCAGTAATGTAAGATTAAAGATCATAATCTCATTACTTCTCCAAGATACGGCTCACAAAATCAGCTCACCAAAAATAATTGAGTTCCACACAAATTTGAGTCTCTCAGGAGTATTCTTCCATAGGAATATAACTTCAGTAATTGCTTCATGGGTCATCAAATCTGGCCTTATAAGCAAAGACAGACACACCATGTAATTCAAAAGCTAATCAAGGCAAGACAGGTCAGAGAGCACACATCAGCATACCATTTCCTGGCACTAAAATCATCTGCGCTGGCCGAGGATCTGGAAAACGTATCATTGGTTGTCGTGGTTGTCATTGGAGATCTTTACACAAAAAGATGACAGAAATCCTTTCCTTCTAAATGATGTCATTAACACCTTTCTATGGTAGGTTAGTATTTCCATTTTACACAGGGGACCTAGTCACAAAGAGCCAACATTAAGTCTGTGGCACAAAGAAGGTTGTTCCTTTAACTACTTATCCTGGAAAACAGAACACTTCATATTTCTAGCTCAATTAAAAATACTTAGTGCTTGGAGAATAAATTCAAAGAAAGCGGCACATAAAATAAACCCAGTCAAACTGACCAGTGGTAAAGAGCAAAATAAACTGGAAAGAAGATGTCAATGAGTAAGTTGCACAGCTTGTGCTGGTCTGGATTGCAGTGGGGCTATCAATTATGCATGCAAATGTGCACGCTCAACTAGGTATGTACATCAGGAACAACATACAAGCACTCTGGGGTAAAAAAGACATTTCCCATGTTTGTAGAATTCAGCATCACAAAACAAGTGTCAAAGACACAGACATGGGCCAGGAGAAAATCTCTTCTGTTGTGCCCCTCCTTTTTTCTTATACTCATCCAATTTCCTATTCATAAATGCTCACAACTAACATAATGCTTTCAGTGCCACTGAATCCATCTTTCTCCCATCACTCATCAGCACATTTCCAGCAGCTCTTTGCCTGCTCTTTGGAAACCTGTAACTCCTGAGCAGGAGCACTGATATCTAATTCCCACACACACTAATTTCACATTGACTTTACTCTGACTGCACTCCTAAGAGCAGCAATGATTTAAAAGTAACTGTCACTTCTGCAGAAGCAAATGGACCAGAGCACTTTTCAGCACTGTTCTCTCTCTCCCATGTACACATTTCTGCTAGGAAATAAAAGCCTGAGCCTGAAAAGTGCCAGAACACAATCTGGTGACATCACTTATCGTACCACCACAGTACCAGCCAATTGGGGAGGTTTCTTACCCAGCCGTGCTTCCTCACCTAGCAGGGAAGCCTATAGGAAAATGTTACAGCACTGGGAAAGGACTCACGCCTTCATTGTGGATGCTTCTCTTGCCACACCTCCTCTCTCCCCTTTCCCTACTCTAGCCTGCATGCACACATGCACATACACAGAGAACAGAGCAGAGGCAACATAACCATGCACAGCAAAAATCTGTTTCCGAGTATTAGGCTTTTGGCAGTGATTCACAGAAGAATTCCTGCTGGTCCTGGAGATTCATATTTTTGTTCAGCAGTTTCAGTGGGAGGAAGAAGCTTCCCCTCCTAAGTCACTGATCATTTTAACTCATTGTTATGACTGTGCAGCTAAGTCTTTGTGTTTCTATCCCAAATATGTTAAAAGCAATACATCTCCAGCCAGCCAGCCCAAGCATGCCTGTAACCCTATGAATGGAGTTTAAGGCCTGGACACGTTCTGCCATTCCCCAGATAGCTGTTAATTTAACTAGACAAGATCCAATTCTTAGCACACAGAGCCAAAGCCCAACATCAGATCTGGGTAAGCTGCAATGCTGCAAACTAAGGCTAGAAAGTACACTAGAGATACTTCACTGTAGCTGCCATCTAGGAGAAGAAATCGGAAATGGGTGCATCATACTGCTTCCAAGATGAAGCTAGCTATTAAAATAATTGCTAGGAACCCCGGAGATCTCTTCTACCTGTCAGACAGTGCTCTTAGAGAGGCAGCTGTATCTGTCATTGCTTCTCACTGTAGAATAAAATGACAGTTGGCACATCCAGTAAGCAAGTCTGTAGTCTTCTGGTAGTGGCACAGCCTACTTATGCAAGAGGAAAAAACCAGGCCCTCTCTGTGAGAACTGGAGATGTCATTTGTACTTCAGGCACACAGCTTTAAACCCAACTAGCACCTAAAAAGCCTGCAAGGACAAACAGATGTGTTGGCTGTTCCACTACACTGCTAGGCACAAGCAGGGCTTGCTGCAGACCTCTGCTCACCTGAACCAGCCTGCAGAGCACCAGAGACGTCTGTCAGCGCCTGCCTGACTCACTACCCTCTCACCAACACCTAACCAGTCTTTCTGAAGCTCAAATATTGACAGCTCCAGGTTCTGCTTTATGTCACCCCCAACAACAAGCAAAACCACTAGCAGAAATAACATCTGTCTGTGAGCTCCCTTCTGTATCCAATTCAGAGCTGTAAGCAATCATACTCCTTGCAGCAGCACTGGAAGTAAACACTGGTTACAAAGCATCCTCCAGGTCTTCAGGAGGACTTCTTACCCAGGAAAGGGTAGAAAACAATTCAGTTCAGAGCTGATTCCCAATGTAGCTGACTTACCAAGCCTGCATCACACTCTTACCTAGAAACAAAACACTTTCTTTATAACCTGCTTCCTTTGAGGTGAAAGCAAAACAGTCTCTTGAACACACAGCCTCTGGGGCTTTACCAGTTACAATTACAGAGATCAACTACACGCTAACAGTGTGGGATCTGAACCCATGTAAGTCACCACATACCCTACGTGAGGAAACTGCAGATCTCATGAAACCAGGGAACACACACCAAAACAAGGCAGTATATTGTCTCAATAACCCACACTCCTGTCGGAAAAGTGTTACAAAAGAGTTTAAAACAGAAAATGCAAGTTTCCACACTCTCCATTTTCTGGCAGAAGCTCCAAGTTCAGTCATGTTTGCTTTCCCTAATGGAAAGCCACCACTCACCCTCCCCCTAATGTCAAGACCGATCATACTCCAGGTCCTGCAAGCAGAAGTTTGGCTGAGTCAGCTGTGCTCAGCCAAGCTGACAAACAGGACAGGACATGAAGTGGTTTAATGAAAGAGAAATTAATGGACTTTTTCCTTTTGTCATGGAGATGCTGTTTGCAGCAGGGGATTTTTCCTGGAATATCTTCAGGTTTCAGCTCAAGAGCCCTAGCATTTTATTTGGATTTCAAGACCCAAACCACACTCTTCATACATAACTAAGTACAAGGCGAAGATCCTACAAACACTTGCACAGAATCAGGATTTTAAATATATGTACACACACAAATGTATAAATAACTTTTTTATATAGAACTCCTTCATAAAACACAGAATTCAAAGTAAATCCTATTCTTTTCATATATATACACATAAGTTTGAAAACAGGACTCACCATCTCCCATCAGTCTCATGTGGATAGCTAACTTAGCTAAATCTCTAAGTGCACTGTAGTTAGGTAAAGGTAGGAGGTAACTTTCCCAGAATGTAACGTGAAACACATTTCTTGGTGCTGATTACAGAGGAAAGCAAGGCACCACGCAGTTCACCTGTCCAGTTCCATTGCCTTAAGCTGAAAAGACAAGCAATATCACTGAGCTGCTCTAAAGTAAGTATGAAAACAAATCCCTTAACACTCCTGTACAAGAATGAAAAGAAACTTGAAGACATTCCTCAAAACGGGACTTATACCAGAATGATCTTAGTGCAAAGATAATGCTGTTTTACATAGTATTATCTTGTATTTATTCTTTTATAAAACATTCCATTAAAACTAGAGGAGTTTTGAAGCACACAATGATTTCTCCCCCAATAACACCTACTAAATAAATGTGTTCAGAAACAAAGGGCTGCAGAGAAACAAAGTGCTCAAATCCCAAAAACCATGTTCTCCAAAACAGTTTCAAAGTCGTAACAATGCAAAGCTTCAAGCCTAGGTTTCACAGTAACTCCCAGACATCTACTCTCTCCAGAAGTAGGATTTCTGATTTTATCTTACGTCTCTGAATAAACAAACAATTTTTCACAAAGTTCTGGACTTTTACATTAAAAACATGGAAAATAATCACTAGGAAACTAAAATGGGCAGTAACAGTATCGGTGATGACATTTTGCACTTAGAACAAATAACTCCCCACATGGTACTCTCAGAAATAACCAGTGCTCTTGAACCAAGACTATGGAGACAGATTAACAATTAGGGTTGATCTCCCTTATTCTTTAGTCTGCAACAGAATTAGTAAACAGGAGAGAGATACAAGGCGTACAACAGAGCTGACTAATTACACACACAATCTCATAAATGCTACTTTACATTTCATATGCCACTACATTACTTTGCTTTAGAAGCTCTCCTGGACAAGGTGCTGGAGGACTCGGCACAGATGGACAATGCTGACAATGAACATGGTTGTATCAAGTGCTTCAGGAAAAGAAGCACATAAGCCCAAGTCACTAAAAACCAACCCCAAGCAATCTTGCAAAAAAACCTGAGTTCAGCCTATACACAGCCGCTTCAACGTTCATTTAACCCAGAACACAGCAGCTCCACAAAGCATTACACAGAACAGTCCTGTAAAACCGAGAAAACAGAACAACGAGAGGCGCAGTAGGAAGTAATTTCAGACAACCAGTTTTGTGAGAGCTTTAATGGCACAAAATGTTTATAAGCTACAACTTATACATGTACTGTAAACTGTATATAATGTTACAAAGTGCTAACTAATTCATGAAGAATGCATAATCACTTTGGCTCAGTTAACTCCAATAGTTCACCAAACGTCAATTAAAAAAGTCGAATTTCTAACAATCTTCAGCCTGCACTTTTGAAACCAGTACGTAAAGATGCATTTGCTGCAGTTACGGTTGCCTGCTGCGGTAATCATGTGCGAGTTTATGCATTTGTTTTTCTTGATACTATTTACAAATATTCTAGGCCAGTTTTCACTGAATGTAAGAAAAATGAAGCTTACGTCTGTGTTTCCAAAACTGTAAACAGGTATAAAGCTTTTTAAACAACACTTGTCTTAACAAAACTTCAACTAGCAATAGTTGAAACCCCTTTTTCAAATTATACAGCAATCTGTTTCTGTTCATTGTAAAACTAGAAGTTGTAGACTTTCAGCCAAAGCTTATAGTAGGGTATCAATAAATACTGCATTGTATCATAGCAAGTGTTACAGTGATCATGTATCTATTCCTCACCTGTAGTTTTCACAAACTTGATTTCATGGCTCCTTCAAATAGCATAAGTTAGTATTTACTAAATATTCTGAAGAAGAATTACCTTTTCATTTAGAAAGGGCTAAATTTTTCTCGCATTAAAAAGTAGTCCCTACTTGGTAAAAATCTATTTTTGTGTTACCCCGATTTCCATACAAAACGAGGTGCTATAATTAGAGCTAAAAATGTTTCAGCCTTTCTCTCATCTCCTCAGGTTTTAAGTCTGTAAAATTATGTACTCAATACTAAAACACCATTCACCACTTCCCCCTTCCCTCCCTCACCTTTGGGTGAAACCCAATATCCACACTTGAAACCAATATGCAGTTGTAGGCAACTCAAGTGCCACTTAGAAGAAGAAAAGTAGATGTCTTCAAGAGGATTTGTTGTTAGGCTGCCCCTTTCACCCTGAAAGCA
Organism: Agapornis roseicollis; assembly: GCA_002631895.1. NCBI lineage: Eukaryota > Metazoa > Chordata > Aves > Psittaciformes > Psittacidae > Agapornis > Agapornis roseicollis. The sequence continues at coordinate 79,189 of NDXB01008290.1, forward strand.
TTCTGTAACAGCATTCAGAAGTAGAGAATAAAAATAAATAAGAGTTTAGCAGTGGACTTATACTTCATTTTTTTTACTTTCTGGGAGTTAACTAAAACCCAAATCTCAATGGGGATTTAACTTCTACGCATCAACTGTTTCAAGCCATCACTGCTAGTTCAAATCATCAACTTTCTATAGTCTGATGCAAGCAAAGAATTCTATGTAGCTGTTCTCTCCAAACTGGCTGACTACGTTTTCTTATCTTCTACAAGTCAGCCTATTAAAGTTTTTATTTAAATGACATTTTTGCTAGTCTTAAAATTAGCATTGGTTCCCTAAATACTTAGTATTAAAGTCTATATCATATTTTTTATATATTCATATATATATATAAAAAAAAGAGTATTCTATCCTTCAGAGTCATGCTACATGTTCTGAAATCCAATAAAATCTATTTAAGGACATCACTGTCCCAATGCTTTGTAACAATTTGGTACTAAAGCTTCACATTTTGAAAAGAAGTGTCACTGAAGGAGGACAAGGCTTAATGTTCCCTAAGATAAAAGTTCAACAACATTAGTGAGAAGAGTCTATCTAACATGAGACACCACGAGTGACTTTCAGATTCCATGTATCCCCAAAGGAGATTGTACAGTAAACAATGAGAGAGAGGAATATTGAAAACTCCTTTGCAGAAGACATTTCAGAGTTTGATAACTTCTGAATCTTTACACTCTTGCAAGATTGTCTCCCTTAAAGATCAGTCAAATGCTTTGCTTTCTGAAACTGCCCTATCATCCTAATTGTAAATGGTTCCACAACAAACAGAATCGTATCCTTTTACACAGTCTAACTACACCTACAGCTGTTGGGTTTTTCCTTAATTTAAAACTACCTTTAAAAGGAAAATTTTCACATTTCAGATTTTCCCTTAAGAAAACAGGTAAGGAAAAGAAAAGCTTCTTCACATGCAAACAATGCAATTTCTCTAGTATTTTCTAGGCATTGGACAGGTTCTCCTACAAGGAACAAGGAGCTGACTTCATAGAAAAGACAAGATTACAACAATTACCTAATATTAAAATACACTGATGGATTTAGTTATCCTACTTTAAAATTTATGCAGTCTTTGCCTCCTGCAAATCAAATGATGTTAGCCAATACAAAGGGCCAAGTAAATTCCCCCAAAAGCTGATATAAACTGTTTTTTATTGCCAGTGATTTCTTAGTTTATTTCACAACCAGCTTAGGTTCCTTTTCCAAAAGAGAAAAGCAGTCTCACTCCAATCAATAATTTCCTTCCAAAGAGCCTGTTAATTTTATCACCATTATACAGTCAACATTTATACCATGCACAACTGCAATTTAAGTCAGGTTGCACTAAGGAGGCAACAGCATCACTGATAAAATTAAACTTGCTGGTGGCATTTTGCATTGAGAGAAGCCCTTGCAACATATAGACAGTTGTAAACTCCGTTCAGCAACTCTGACGTGTCTTGCAGGCCAAGAGGCAGGGGAATGGGAAGAGAGAGGGAAAGAATGTAGATAGCGAAACACCTCAACAGAGTTCCAACACAATACTGAATTCCAGAGTTAGCAAAAACCTGGATATGTAAGGAAAGGGTGAAGTCAAGGTCATGCTTAAAATGGTCTCAAGTCAAATGTACTAAATGAGACAGTAACACCTTCACAGGTCACATGGATTTCCAGGTTTTGCACTCCATCTTTCAATAAGTGCTGGCTGAAGGTGTGGTCAGTCGTTTTCCAATGTAGATGCTGAAATAAAAAGTATAAGGCATAACGTATTTCACAGAGATACTCCCTGTTTTCCAAACAGTTTGCACGCACTCAGCTACTCTGTCTTTCGCTAAGTCTGATGAGATTCTTCTAAGGTTTTCACTTCATTTCTATGAAATTAAAGAGTGAGATTTTCAGATGAGCCTAGAAGCACTGATGCTATCAACGTTCAGTAAAAGCAGTTTTCCAGTCCTAAGCTCATTTGAAAACCCCACTCCTAAAGTTTGTGCTGTGTCTGTGGAGTACCTGACACAGGGACTCCTGAGGAGAGCAACACTCCTGGATTATTACAATAAAACAAATAAAGTACTGCCTATAAAGGGAGGAGGCGAGCTTTACAACACTGAGCACTGAGGATCTACACAAGAAACTACTGCTTACAGAGGGAGGGTGTGAGCTTTAAAGCACTGAACAGCTACGCAAACACTGACCTCTAACAAATAAATTGAGGCACAAATTAATTTGCTATGGAAATATACAATTTTGCTGTAGCACAAATATTTTACAATATATTCTCATATATTCTACCGTCCTAGTTTATTTAAAGCTTTACAGGAATTTAAAGACACTGGATCTACACTCTGAAAAACAAACATGAAGCTGTACAAAAAACATATTTTGAGTACATGTCTTTTCCCCATGATAGAAGGACATAAAATGAATGAACATAACACATGGATTAAGCAAGCGGAGAGATTATGTTGGATTATGCAGACAATGAAAGCAGCGCTGAGCAGAGTCATAGCTGATCTTGCAGGACACATGCAGTATTTCATGTACCTTTCTTTAAGTATCCAAACGTTAACTTTGAGTAATATCACACGACTGCAACATTAGACACTGAAAATAACAGAGTATGTGCCATACACACAGAACTTCAGCATCAATATTTGTACAATGTGGGTTTGCAATGGCTAGTAGAATTTACAGCAGTTTTCCACTTATCTTTACTCTCTCTACATTATGACCTGAAGCATATAAGTAGAACATATGGATAATCAAATGGCATGTTATAACTGCAAAGGTTATTTGCAAATTCATGATAATCCATGCATTTTTGATAAAAGAAACTTGATCTATTGTGGAAATAAAAATGTTTTAATGGCTGAAATGTTTTAATTGCTGCAATGTTTTCCTGCATTGCAAAATGCGTACGAAGTCTATCTTGAGCAAGGTGCAACAACATAAATACTCTAGCTAAAGCCCTTTTCAGCAGGTACCTGGCATACAAGTGGCAAAGCAAAGACAGATGCAAAAGTTAAAGTGAGAATGAGGTTAATACTTACCCTAGTCCCAAAGCCAAAACATGAGATATGAAGAGAGATGGAATGAAAACCTTAAGAAATTCTGCAGAGAAAATGCCACCTTTTTTCATTGCTCCACTTTTTCTCATACTTAAAGACACTGAACGTTTGGGATGTCTGAAATGAAATTCCCTGAAAGAGGAGGAAAAGAGGAGGAAAAAAAATCCAGTAAGATTTTTGTTTCTTTCCTTTTTTTTTTGTTTGTTGCACACAAATGCACAGATCTCTGTAAGAACATTTTCTTTAAGTACAAAGAGCTAAAGATCCCTTACACAGAGTAAGGATCCAAAGAGCATAGTAGGAGGGATTGTGGAGAGACCACTTACACAGACAGTATAGAGACAAGGGGAGCAGTAGCTGAAGAGAGAGAGGTATGTCTGAGAGAGAGAATTTCAGGATGTGATTTGTTAGCAAGAGCCTCATTTTTTTGTTCCAAACAGAGACACAAGTCTGCCAGATTTAGACAGCATCCTCTACTTTAATAAAAATGCCTTGCATTCAAGGATCTCAACATTTCCCCTTCCGTGGTTGAACATTACTTATTTTACATAGAAAGAAAAAAAGGTACAAGAATTTAGACTTGCTCAACACTATTCCATTCAATAAGCCAGACTGAATGCCATGAATCCCAACTCCAAGTCCCCAGCTCTTCCAGTAATTACAGTTTTATCAGGGTTTCTTGACAAAAGGTTTACTCAGCTTGCTGTGGATTGTTATTCCTTTGAATAAAAAGATAATTCTGTTGCTATTAAGAATTCCACACTTCATTGCTTTGACTTTGTAGCCTCCCCAGAGAGACATCTTTTTCCAATATGACCTTATTTGGAGAGCCAGAGTAATTCCATGCAACTTACGATCCTTCTCTCTTTCACATAAAAATACTCATTAAAATAGTGTTTCACTTACTTGGGAGGAATGTTTTCGGGCCTACTTGACCAGTCTGACACCCAGTCAGCACTTTTCTTCAAAACTTCCAATTCTTTCTCTCCTTCTACTGCTTCTTCCTCAGACTGAAAATATACATGGGACAAGCCTTGTAACATTCAATTAGCTCCTCCTTATGGTGTTAAACCCAGAGCAACAACAACAGTGCTAAAATGATAAGCACCAAATGGTGGCACCTGATAAACAAGCAAGTGTTGTCGGGCTACTGATTATTTAGAAGAGATTTTATTATGCTAACAGGAGAATCTGCACAAGTCAGTATATCACAAACATTATTCCTATATGCAAGACTTCCACATCATTGCAAGTTCCTTGGGTTTTAACAAAAATTAAAAAAAAAATATTCTTTAAAGCTTAAATGTAATAAACCAACATTATGTAAAAAGTATTCATGTTTTCACAAATGGCAAACACTTGCAGTTGATGGCACCTGATTTAAAGCATACAGAGTGTGGCTAAAGCACAGAAAGACAGCCAAATAAAAGGACTTAGAAACAGTATTTTAACTTTAAATGTGTTATTAGCTGTTTAAAATTCACATTACTTGCAACTAGCAGCTTCTACTGGCTGCATCCCAGATGAAGCAGGGAAACGCAAGCACTCACGACACAACTACTAGTTGTCTTGATCCAAAGATTTAATGTTACATTACTAGATTCAAGTGTTACCACATAGGAAAAAATAAAATGGACGATAAAATGTCACTGACTTTGGTACAAACTCCTCCTTTGCATTAAAACAGTTTCCTGATCTACCCTTAGTAAAATACACCACTTAACATTAAAGCAAAAACCATACTAAACCCAAAAGCCATCAAATACGACAGTCACAAAAGACCACCAACTTCACTCAAATCCCTGTGGCTCTACAGGGCAGAGCTGAAATAGTTCTACTGTTCAGTCAGGTCTTTGACAAAATTAAATGCAAGGTTTCATGCTTCCAGGAATGCTTTTTATTTATACTGCTGAGGACAGCAAATTCTATTAAATGATAATACTAAGAGTTCAGCATTAGTCTCCTCTCAGTCTGTATTATGGCAATTACTCACTATCATGTGAGCTGACTATCTGTAGAGCAATAAACTGAACCCTTTACAATCCTGTGCAGAAATACAAACATTTCAAAGAAAACAGGTTTGACACACGCAGTACAAACAGTGCTAGACAATAATATGACTGCTACTAAGCAGGGCAATTCTCAGCTTTAGAGATGGAGCCTCATTTTTCCCCTCACTTCAAAACCATTAATATCCACAAGTCAATATAAAATGTCAGCCCAAAAAAAGCTTACTAACCCTATCCTGTGGCTAAAAATAGTAATTCTGAAGTGTGTTTTAACTCCTTAAAATATAATTTAAACTAACATAAGCTTGACTGCACAGAAGTTGTTTACTATTCCCTAAAAATTACTTACTATTTACAGGAAGGTACTATATCAATTTCTAATAAAAACTTCAAAACCTGCATGAATAAAGTACAAGCCAATTAAACAGCATTACCCAAATGACTGAGGTACATCTCCGAATTTTTATTAAATAAGGCTTATAAAATTCATTTCCTTGCCCTGCAGCTGGCAGCCAAGTTCAGTGGCCCAGAATGAAAACCAAAATTCCCTATCAAACTGTGCAAGGAATTTTTTGACACATAAGATAGGTAACATTTTAAAATCTTTGACACAACAGAGCTTGCTCTACCCCTCAAGGATTCCCAATGCTGATTTATACAAACCCATGATCTGTATACAATAACCACAACTGAAAACACTTTTTTTTTAATTCATGTATTTTAAAGGTTAATAAATACCTGAGAACTACTGTCTTTACTTGTGTGCATTTCCACATCAAAAGTTATCTGTCCATCTTCTTGAGGTGAAGGGCTAAAGAGAGATGGATTTTGTTATGTCATTTTGTCATAATACACTGTCACCTAAAGAACCATTAGTATAAACAGCATCTCATCTGAATCATTTCCATGTGCACTTTTGCACACCATTCCTGTGAGGTACAGACTAGCCTTCAGATCAAATGTATCGGTACTAGAAAGTTTTCCAAACTCTCTCATCTCTTCATTTTCTCCCCCATTTATAATCTTGCCTTTCTCAACCAGCTCGACCAACCTCCCACAAAAGCAAAGAAAGCATTGACCAAAAACTGCCACGCAAAATCTTCAGATCCCTTATTTCTTTTAGGTAATGCTGCTAGCATTGTGAATTATAACTCTTTTTGTACCACTCCAAGCAGAAACATCACACATGAAAAAACCTGTCAATGCTTGTCAAGAATATATACTCCTTGTTAGCCTCACTTTGAGTATTAAACATTTGGTAATCTACGTAAGAAATTAATCAACTATCGCACCTCAACTGACCAAACCCCAGAGAACTCAAGTAATGAACAATACAAAATACAGCATGATGCACCAGTGCAGGTGTCTCATTAAAATGCTAAAGGCATCTTTTTAACCCGGCTTAAGTTTTCACAAAAAAGGTGTATTTTAGAAATACGCAAAAGAGAACCCAAATGACCACATTTCAGAGCAATTTACTTTGTGAACAGAATGCAAAGTATTTCTTGAATGTTACTTCAACTGTCGAAAGGGGAAAAGGATTACCTAAAAGTTAACAAGTGGAAACATAAGTTTAAAAAAGAAAAAAGAAATCTGCCTTCATTCACTTAAAACGTGGGTAATAACTGAAAACCCTCTGCTAGTAAAAGAAGCTATACAACCATCATCTAGATAATGTTCCTGACTGAACTGGAAAGCAGTCTATTGGGGACAGCTCTGACAGCTTGTTTCTTAGCAACACAGATGTAGCAAATTTTGTTTTCTATAAATGTAACCTTTCTATTTTAAATACTCCTATGGATTATTTTCAAACAGTGTACTACATTCAGTCATTAAATTGCTCCTAACTGATTTTATATAGCTTTTATATCTATCAACTACTTATGTAGGCTACCCAGTAGACATGACAGTTAAACTGCATTCACCCAGCAAAACCAAGGCAGGCACAAGCAGAAGGACAGCTAAAATTACATATAAAACCTGCCCAAGGATTTCCAAACTGCCCCAAAGCTTCCTAGAAAAAAGGTATAATGAACACAGAAGAGTATCATAATGCTCACATATGCCTTGAAGAATGATACTGTTAGGTAAGAAATATTTTGCCTTCACAGGACAAAAAGCAGAACACTGAAATCAAAGGAGTACAAATTCTGAAGATCTCTTTTTATGTTAAATCCAGTGATACATTTTAGTACGCTTGACTAAACATAAAGCCAGTAAAATTAGGTATTTTTTTATACCACATGTGATTTATGACAATGTGAAATTTAACTGTTGTGTTGAGGTGCCTTTCCAGCTCCTGGACTCCTCAGCTTTCTGTGTAACAATGATCAAGTTTCCAAATCAGATGTCTTATTTAATAACCAGTTATCACAAGCCAGCAAGTACTCCAAATCCTGCAGCATAACAAACTTAAGCCTGAGAAAAAACTTTATGCCCCCGTTAACATCTACAGGATAAAATCCTGCTATAAACCGCAGGCAGGACAGCAAACATTCTTTACCTGTCACAGTGGGAACTACCTCTCGAACTGCTCTGTCCTGATTCATGCTGGGCATCCAGGAGAATTTTTTCCATGTCTCCATTGTGGATGGAGGATGATGAAGGGACATGCTCCAGACCTCCGTTTTTCCCATTGCCATTATCGTTGCTATTGCCATTGCCATTCATCTGTAACTCCACCCAGGAACCTGTTGGGCCAGCCAGACATCACTTCATTAAAAACCCATCTCAAGTTTATCAATTACACGCAGAAGCAAACATGCTGAATTCTGATAACATACACTGCTACTGGGGAGAAAACTCATAAACATATACTGCAGGCAAGAGCAACATGTTTCTTCCTCTTTCATCAACAAAAACATCCCTAAAAGGTTATATTTTGTTGCTACCTAACTCCAAAGCTAGTCAAATATGCCCTCTCTCTCCTCAAATATTAATACTTCAGTAGGCCATTTTCTCTTCGCAGTTTGAAGCTTCAATTACCTGTGTATCACTCCATCACACTAGTCACCCACTATCCTGCTCTACGTTTCTTTTTGAAACATTTTCAAGTGCTAGTCCCCAACTATACAGCTCCCCACCTGTCATTTCATATTCTCCTTCTTCCCTCCACTTCCAAAGGCCCCAGATCAAACCCTGATTTTCGCACACATCAGGCAGGCTGCCATTCTCAAACCTGGCACTCTAACAAACATCTCCCACCTCTCCTATCCCACCACAACTCAAACCATCAGATGCCTGAAGCAGACATTACGTTTCCTTACAGAGCTGAAGTACCATGCTGATGTACGTTTCATTACAGCTGGATTAAAAGATTTCACTGCTAAGAAGCCAAAATGAAGAACTGAGTAGTATGAGAAATGCAGAGCTCTCGCATGTAATAACAGTTAATAATTTCAATGCCATTACTTCAGCCTCTTTCCACCTCCCTTCTTCTAATTTCCTTCGGGACAGCTCTATAGCCTACAAGTTGAGATTTACTAGCATATATGTGTGTGTTCCCCCCTTTTTTTTTGCAGTTATGGCCATGGGCTTTCCATGTGTGCACCGAGATTCGACAAAAGAGCAAGAGTGTATCCTGAATAATAAAAGTGGCTGCCAAGAAGTTCATATATTCTGTGGTCAGGTTGAGGATTTTGCTTTTTGGTTTTAAATGCTTTTGCTTGCGTTTTATGTGCACATTAACTAAATGCAAAACAGCATTTACCGGTATGTTCAGTAGCGACATGTTTCAATTGGAAACAAAGAGGTTTTGAAAACATTAATTCGTAAATATGCTATTTAATATCATGAGGTAAAGATAGAATAGACTTCTACTGCTCTATCTGTTCCAAATACTTAAACACACTCGATATCCAACTGCAGGTCCAATCTTCTGATCAAGACATGTATCAAGAATCATTTGGCCATACAGCTGCTCTACTGGCCATGATTATAGAAGGAAAGATCTCCAACCTCTCAAAATCATAGTCTGCAATGCAACATGATTTCCCACTATCAGTCAGATGTATTGTCATCACAATTTCTGTATAATTTAATTTAAGCCCCATGAAGCTTTCAGGTTTTTTGTGTTGGGTTGACTGGTTTATTTTCTTGTGTTCTGACATCTTCACCAGAGAGGTAAAAATATTCAACAAAGAAAAGAAAGCCTAAAGACAAAAGAACAAACGTTGAAACTACTTTATAAACATTATTTGCACAGGTTCTAAATTGTAACACTGATTTCTTGACTTCTGACATGTACTTTAGAGTGCCTGCAATTATATATATATATTTTTTTTTGATAGCAAGTTTTGGGTCTCGGAACACAGAGACACAGGAAGGGACGCAAGTCACAACAAGTTCACCTACTTTCAACTTGATTTTGTGAAGCTGAAACAGAAATAGTTAGTACCAACTATTAACTACACCATTATGCTGATGACCATGGAAGCATCATACTCTTAAAGAGTACAGGTGGTTTATGAGTCTGGTTTCCCCAAGCTATATTCACAAACAAGGTATTTAGGGTGTGCACAGAGCTCCTGTGCACAATCACATGACGTACACAGACTGTGTACTATGTATCTTCTCAGATAATCAAGTATTAACCGAGGGAAGGCAGCCTTTGCTCAGATCAGTCAGCACGAGTCACAGACTGTATTATTTCATATTTATGATAAGTGCTAGTGTCTAATTTCTAAATAAAAAGACCATGCTGTAAGAACTACATCAGGAAAGCAGATCCGCCTTGTGGTAACACCTTCACATCAAGAGGCCACACCTGCAGAAAAGCATGTGGCAACTGCAGTTCGAAGACAGACCAGAATGCTTCCACTCTGGAATAGTGAGCATCTCCTGGGAGAATTAAAATGCTCAGGATCTGCAAAGACATCTATTAAAAAAAAAAAAAATACCAGCAGTGAGTGACAAACAACGTGAAAAGGACAGAGGGCAAAGTTGCAGGGGGATGTCCTCTTCTGGCACCACAACGGAAATCCAGCAGAAGATGATCAAAACTGATTGCTCTAGTATGCAGCTACTAAAGACACCTACAAAACCAAAGATTATGCACAAATAAAATCTTTATTATTTATCTGGTCTGACAAAACTTAACGTTTATCTAAAACATGTTGTGGCCACACTAGGAAGAACACTCAAACTGTGAGTAAAGAGTCTCAACAAGTCGAGCAGCAGTTTACATGGCAAGAGGCACGTTCTCCATCTGACCTCACTTTTAATGAGTCAAAATACATCCAATGAAGTGTAATCTGACATCAAGCTAAAACATGCTACACACTCCCACAGGCAGTCACAACCGGTTTGGAAGAAGGAGCCAGAGAGCCCATGCAGTTTCAAGGACTGATTAGAGGGATAGAAATCTATGCTTCTTTGAAAAGATGCACAGGAATATAAGCTGCACAGGAATACACATGAGAATAAACTGCCCGAGTAATAGAGCAGGTTTTGCCCCAGGCTTTTTCTAGAACTAGGGAAGTTACATTAACCACCCACATGAGAAATCTTGATTATATTAAATATATTTGTTTGACAGTAAAATGGGAAATATAGTAGAATTAAGAGTGGGAAAATTTAGAGATGTGGTGGCCTTATCCTCCCTTCATAAATGACATCACACACACTTTGGAAGCACAAACCAACCAACCCCACAACTGTTTATATGAATGGTATTTTTCTCCAAAATTGTTTCAATTTTGGCCACCCTCCAAGGCTAATTATTTCACTATGAACTGATACACAATGACTTTAATTGCATGTTTTTCCATAGCTGATGGACTGTTTAAACAACAGTAGCTAGACAGGGGGGAGAATGGAGGCGAGGTGGAAGAAGAGCGGTCTCATTTTGTTTATTCACTCCGTGATTTCACCTGGGTGGTTGGGGTGAAGATACCATACATAAATTCTATATACACATTTTATATAGATATATAAATACTTCAAACTAGTAGCTGACACAAAGTCTAAGCCACAGTCAACTTGAATAAACTAAGAAAGATCACTTTGACAATGAAGTACACCATTAAAAAATAATAAAGGAGAAGGAACAGAAAGCTGTTCGGATTCCTATAACAGTAATTGTTAAACACATTTTCCATGACAGAGCTAGACAGGTTCCTGCCTAAGGTGGGATTTCTTCTTTCTGTCAATACATAACAGAGCTTTGTAATAATTAAAATACAGGAAGCATCTAGAATTCCCAGAGCAAACAAGCCTTCTTTTTTTAAGGACCCAAGCAAGCACAGGTTCAGTTACCAGTTTCATTCCCAGGTCTCCTGACCTTTGATTCAAGTACTTTGAATGAAAGGCCCTAAACACACACAAACGACATACAGAACCAAATGAGTGCCTAAGCTCATTAGCTTGAAAAAAGTTCACTGAAAAGTTTATGCAGTGGCAGAAAATATACCTGTAACACGAAAGCATTGTGCAGCAGCTAAGCATTCGAAAGCAGCACTAAGCCTCTGTGGAACTGATAGGTTGCATTTGTTTTGTTCTCAGAGAACAGACTATCAAGTATTTCCTCTCATACCTTGCACTCATCACCTTCAGTAATCGCATTGATTTAGCTAAGCCTCTACGTGCCGATCCAGCAATAAGACCTATGCGAGCAGATCCAGCACAGTCTTAGAGTACGCTCATCTCTTGTTGCTCCTGTCTTACAGCAGGCTAACACATCTCACTGGGTAAGTTAACAGAAAACGAAAAGGTAGTATTAAACCATAGAAGCATCAAAGCTCACGATTTCGAAAGTATTGAGTTAGACACTGGGCATGTTGCAACTTTAACCTTAATCGGTATTTAAGTATGCTAACAGCCCTGAATAATTTGCTAAAATACCTATTTGACTCAGGCTAACGTTGTAAGCTGTTGTCCTTATCACAAGGTGTTGCATTACCATAACACAAAAGCTGTGTTACGAAATCAGCACACTTTATTCTTCTTCAATACAATTCCCATTGAGCTACAGCAGATCAACCAGCCAATATATTTCGTGGTCAGTTAAACTGCATTGTAAACCACGAAGGTAACAGTTAATCATTAATGCAATTTATTCATCTCTCCAACTGCAGTATCCTTAATAATTACAAACAAATGAAAGGACACACTGAAGTAGCTGCTTAAAACGAGGGAAAAAGCATCTGCCAAGTAAGTACGAGAGCCTACATAAAAAACAGCCCTTCCAATGTTATCCTAGGAACAAAAGGATGCAGCAGAGCAGCTGACATAGATGCCGGATATAGAGGAAAATAGCTCACGTCAGTGGTATTGACTCAGCCACTGAATAAACTCATTCCCACAGTCACGCTCCTCCCCTTACCCTGCTGTATCCCCATCTTAGCTGTTAACACCAGCTACCGAATAAACTCAGTTTAACCACGAAACAAAACTGCTCCTGCTCTCCTCGGCTGCGCTGCCGTGGCCATTTCACCTCAGCCACACCAGCTGCCGCCTCAGTCGCCAGCGCTCCTGTGAGGAGCGGCGCGGCCCGGCCCGGCCCCGGTTCTCACCTCATCTGCGGCGCGCAGCCCCCTCCACCGAGCCCCCTCCACTTTCCTAGGCCCGCATCCAGCGACTCCCGCTGCCTCCGCGCCCGGAGTTATGCGGACACCCTGCTCCCAGCCCCGCTTCCCGCCAGGCCGCCTCAGGCAGTGCCGCCCGCCCCGGGCCGGGCCCCCTCAGGCCGCGCAGCCCGCCTTTTCCTCACAGCCCCCCGGGCGGGGGCAGCCGAACCAGTTACACCCGTCCCGCGGCCGCCGATTGGCCCCGACGGCTCTCGAGGCCCCGTCCTCCGCCAATCGCAGCCGCGGAAAGGGGGCAAGTGGAAGAAGGGGTCGCGACCCGCGAGCTGCCCCTCACGGCCACAGCCCCCCCCCCCCCCCCCCCCCCCCCCCCCCCCCCCGGCGGGGGGCCGGCCCCCACCCCTGTC
>NDXB01008290.1:98920-121235 GCA_002631895.1 Agapornis roseicollis
TTTTTTTTTTTTTTTTTTTTTTTTTTTTTGGTGCCAGACATGGCAAGGAGTGATTACAGTCAACTGTTCATTAAAACATTGGTTGCAACACAGACCCCCTTTACCACTGACCCCAAACGGACCCACTGCATGTGCTTTATTTTGTTGGGTTTTCTCTACACCACCACCAAGGCGAGGTGGAGGGGGGTGAAAGGGAAAGGGGGAGTCCAGGAGGCCAGAAGGAGGAGGAATGCTACAAGCCACAGCAAGAATGAGCTGTATTTAATAAAAAAAGGGGGCCACGAATGATACAGTAATGAGGTTACACAATTAAATCCCATAGCATGACTGAAGGCTTTCCCTGTGTTGGACGTCATCACAATGGAAGGCATAAAAAGTGGAGTAAACCGATGTTGATACAGTCCAATCTAGTCCATTAGGCAAGATGGTGCAAGTAGTCATTTAAATTAAAAAGTGCCCTATCCTCACCTAAATGGCTAGCAGACATGGAGAAGAACGCAGTGACACATCAACAGAGCTTTCTCCATGTAGCTATAAAAGTGTGTTGTCATATGGCACATTTTTAAACACTGGAAAGGGGGTGCCATAATGGACCTCTCATTCTCTTTCGTTTACAGGTACAAATGCTAGATTCAACTATTTCAACTATGCAGGAAGTGGACTCTTCAAGGTAGGAATGCCAACCCTAATTCATTTTGTCTTGAAATATATACAAGTTGTTTGTAGTAGCTACGGCAATGATGTTTTCCTTAGGATGCCAGGCTGTGTGTAGAATCTTCTTGTTGAAGTCTAGGCTGTCAACACTGATTTCATCCTTCTTTCGCTTACCGCTTGCACATACTTTACGGGGCTTCAACACGGTACGGGGCTTGTTGTTTTCCCGGGATGCCTCTAAGGTGATGTCTCGCTTTGTGTTCCTGTCAAACATTCTGAAGAAGTTGTTGTAAGATCCTGTCATGACAATGCTGCAGAGAGGGAAAGAGAAGAAAGGAACACTTCAGTTGAAAATAACCTCTCTCCTTGCATGAAGCCTGAGGGTCCCAATGAAGATCATGCCTTATGGTATAACCAGAAAGTAGGCAGCCTTGCCATTACCTTCTACAAGCTGAACTGAACTAAGGCACTGAAATGTTTTATAGATTAAAAAAAATAGTATCTTTCTCCTTAAAGCGTGCACCTTAAAAGGTCCAGTTATCTAAGCGCTTTGTCATCACTCAGTTTGCTGCTCATGCACACGTGAGGAAGCGAGCTAACAAAAGCAAAATACATCGTATTTTTAGCCACATAATTTTAGTTACATGAAAGTTGCGTGAATTCAGGTACTAACAAACATACTGAGTTTGTGGTAACACCTTACAGGAGATCCTAAGAAGATATACACACTTACAAGTTTCCCTGCCCTTCCTTTGCCTCAAAGAATACTTAAAGTTAAAAAACCCCCAACAACCTCTATCTGACAATACTCATAGGGCTACAATGAACTGATTTAGATCTAGCAAGTAAGCAGTTCATGACATGATTAATACAAAAGCAACTGCTGTCTTATATGCTACTTAAACTGGCTACTCAGCCATGCCCAAGCAAGGCAAACTTAACAGCTTGTTGTAACAAAGACAATCCCTAGAAGGTTTTACCTAAGTGTCCTACTTACTGACAAGGCAGCTTAATCAGAACATGGTTTGCTACATCAAGGATTGAGAGCTAATATACATCCGTTTAAGTTTACTGAAGTACTAAAATATTATCCAAGCCAGTCCTTGAATCAAACCAGACAGATACGAGGTCATGCTTCAAGATGCCCATTTTAAGAATAACTTCAGTGCATAGAGAGAATTAAACTTGCCTGTCTGATCCATTCCAACAGCATTCAAATTTGTCAAAAATGCAGTCATTCTCGTAGAGCGAGCAAAGTTTACTTCTGAGGTATTCATGCACCTGCAAACAGAGAAAAAACCTGAGGTAGATAAACTGAAGGATGGGTTGGACTTGATGATCTTAGAGGTCCCTTCCAACCTGGTGATTCTGTGTGATTCTGTGTAATACTGAACCTGCACACCTGTAAAACAACCTGCACAGCCTCTGTTCCAAACAGAATGACATACCTGACTGCTCACACCCTCTCCACCGGAGCACACACAGCTCCCTCCTCTGGACGGATGAGGAGCAGAATGAGCAGAGGCCTGAATTAACATACTCTGCTCTACAAGACTTCACATGAACTCAAAACACTAGCAAATCATGCAGGGAAGGGAAGGGAAAGAGCTGTCTCCCAGAACTTGGCAGCCCTTCAGAATGCTTTCCCTCTCCAGGCAGCTCTCATACCCCCACCACCCTTTCAGATACCTGAAAGACTTTGCTTATTTCTAAAAATCATGCTTTGGTAACTGATGTCTGATGACATGATTTTCCTGTATCAGATGGGAAGATCCCTTCCCAAATTTCCTTATACAGGAAACACCACAGCAATTTTCAGTGCTGGCTAAAAACGTCTTCTGCAAAGGAAATGTTTTACCTCCTCCCACTTTGTCCAGGAAGGAACATAAGAATATAAAGTCATCTGAAGACTTACGCTATCTTACTGCTGAAGACAGCCTTTATTGGGTAAGAGGGAGGCTTTTTCATACCCAAACATGGGTTTGGTTTCTGCAGTCAGCCTACAACTAGCAAGGTCCTTAAGCACATGCGTGAAACACACAAATCCCACCAATGCTTTCCCTGGATATAGTTATCTGTAGCCAGAAGTCTACGTGCTATATCAAGACTATTAGTAAGACTTAGTATCCTTCAAGGTTTTAATTTCTAGCCTACGTCATCTTTACCAAATACCTGGTATGTTTCCACAGGTCTGTTTTCCATATTTAAATCCCAGATCTTCACTGACAGATAATCTCTAGTCATCATGTATCGACCACTATGGCTAAATTTGACATCAGATATGGAAGAGATGATTTCAGAGAAAAATGATCTGTTGCTAGGATCTTCTGGTTCTTCAAACACTGTAGGAAAGTAAGACAGGCATTTCAAGAAGTAAGCTTGTGTCTCGTCCAATACAATACACCCACATTAGGCTAAAAACCTCTCAATAACCTTGCCACAATATACTTCTAAGTAAGCGAACTACTCACTAATACTTTGAATCTTAATTCACACATGTAAGATTTCTAGCATCAAGTACACACCCAGCAACTAGTATTTGGCCTCCTGAAGCCTGCAGAAGGCCATTCCTAGCCCATTGGCTAGGCAGCCTCGCAAGCTTAAGCTGCTAATAATTTTATTCATTACTTTGGCAACACATGAACCTAACTTTTAAGGTTTATTTAGAATATAGGCTTGAGATCTATCCAGTCAATACACTTCAGAAATCCAATGCAAATACACACAGTTCAATGCTTAATCTATTCCTAATCAGTGCCTCGTTTCATCTAGCAGCAAGATAATTGTATTCCAGAAAATGACAACAAACAGTGCAGGACAGGACTTACATTTTGAATGTCGGTCACAGAGGGCTGATGCTCTCATATCACAGAGGCGAATCGTTCCTTTACTGCTGCTGTACACAAATGTGTTACAGCTGTTTGGGTGGAACTCTGCCGCTGTTATCACCTCTGTGAGCTCCTCCATGTTGGCAGGCTTAATATCTACAATATCTGCAGCATTTTGTTAAGAAACGGTCTCCAGTTTTCACAACCCTGGCGCTTTCAAAGCATCCAGCCATGGATTCAGGACTGTGGGACCCAGTCACAAACTGGATAAAAGTGACAATCAAGTCTCACAGTTTGTCTAGAAAACAGAACTGTAACATTGCCTTCTATAGCAGTTCGAAGTTAATGCTTGTAACAGCGAACGACTGCTTAGTGTATGTCAAAGGTTTTTCACATAGAATTTTGTTTCAGTTCTAATGACTGCATTATAAAGAAAGCATCTGCAAACATATTCCAGTGATCCTACTGCCTACAGCATCTGCAGGTGCACACATGAGAGGAGGTGATGGTTAGGTTAGAAGGCATAAGCACTGTTGAGAGAAGGGTGTTACTTCTGACTTGCTTCCTGCTGCAAGTCAATAATGTGTTCACAAGATAGTTTACCGTGATCCTGCCTTCCAGAACTGCTTCTCACTTGAAACCTTCAGCTTATTTTCCTCTTCTAAGAGTGTTTTGCACCATGCAAATGACAACTACTCCTTATATGGCTCATGCTGAGCCACCTCTTCCGCAGAAACAGGGAGAAATAACCAGGATGTTAAGAGACACACTACACACAAAAAGCTTTTCATAAAAGGAAAGAAAACCCAACAGCTTTGCTGTAACCCAAAAAAAGATACTAAAACTTCTGTCTGTAATTTCTAGGTGCCACAGGTTAATCCGCAAGTCATCTGCGGATAAGTACGTTTCATAATCGCTATTAATGGAGATGGAATTGATGTGATACGTGTGAGCATTGGCAAATATTCTTCGTGGACTAGCTTCAACCATGAGGTCCATGGGCCTGAATACTGGCACCTGCAAAATACAAAGCAATGGCAGTTTGAGATATAGATGTACTACAAACACAGTAGAACTCAAACACACTGCTCACATACATCAAGTCAATTAAGACGTCTCAGTATCACCTCAGAAGCAAAATGTCTGCCAGATAGCATCACAGAAAATGTAACCTTAATAATGTGATGGGACAGTTACTCGCTAAGCCACAGGCTAATCTGTGGTGCCAGGGGAGGGAGAGGAGAAATTACTTGAGTGTAGCTAATCCACCAAGTGAACCACTCACCCGTAGTGTTGTAACTGTAGTAGGATCCCTATACCGTCCATCTTCCTCCTTTAAATTATAACCCTCTGGTCTTTTGTCCCTTTCACTGATTTTCCATAACTTTATGGTTTTATCTGAAATAAAACAGCCACAATTTTAAACCAAATCAAAGCTGTAGGAAAGATACTCATCTTCACAGTTGATGCACTTTAACAAGAAGCCTTCAAGCAAGACCACCTACGTGTACCAAAAGAGACAAAAATACTGCTTGGAGAAAACAAGAGAAGATAAAAAGCATTTGAAAGACCTCCTCCGCAGTTTGTTCTTTATAAAGTTACAGCAAGTTTCAATTAGAATGAGGACTGTTGTGAATGATTAATGTCAGCTCACTCACGGTTAATGATACATGGGCGAAGGTACTCAATGACACCTTCATCAAGCCCCTCTGCTCTAGAACAACCATACCAGAAAAGACTAATATACCACCCCATCCTATGGGACTCCTGCATCCAGGTGAGCCACAAGAACAGGACAGTTCAAACAGTGTAACTCCTGCACAGCCACATCCCTAGACACGTGGACAAAAAACCAACTTGCTTCTGGCCTTTTGGAAGTGGACAGCATCAGACAAAGATCCCAATAGCAAACGTATGCAACGAGGTTGCCATGCAAAAGTAACTGTGAAGTCGTAACTTACCATTTGTAGACAATAAAAACTGAGCAGCATTTTTCTGGGGTAACCACCTAATTTTGTTGATCTTCTCTTCAATTTCTAAACTTTTCAAGTAGTCAAACTCTGGTTCATGGCTTTGAAAGGTACTGTAAACATTGTATTCTCCTCTACTGTGAGACTGGGTTTTGTTCTAAAAAGAGAATTAAATGATCAAGATATGTATGCAATGTACAGAATGCTTTTCAAGGCTGCAGGCAGAAGCCAGAACTAGATATTTATGCAGCAAGATACACAAGCAGACTGCTAGTTAGCATAAAAATACAGCATAAAAATAGGTTAAGACTACACTCCCTGGTTGCCTATGCCAGACCTGCCATGAGTACCCTTTGGTGTACAACTTGCCTTACTGTAACAAGCCTGTGGAACAGACAAAATGAGGATCATCTCTTTTGCAAGGTTTTGCTTACAATTCCTATCATTGTGGCTAAGAAAACGTCAGAGACAGTGATGGCAGCAACTTTGGATTCCTAGACCTTCCAGAAACTCCCCTCAGCCACATGAATATCATCTCCACCAAGTTCTCATGTTAATGCCAGGCAGCTCAGCTTACAAACTAACATTTTACCTAAACCCTGTAGGCACGGCAAGGTTTCTTCTCTTAAAAAACAAAAAACCCCTCAAAAATCTTCATCATTCTCTCATCTTTAATATTTCCACCTTTGTCTTTTAAGACGAGCATTCCCCAAGAGAACGACACAGCCACACATATGTCAGATCTACTCTGTGGGCAAGTTCAGCTTGCTAGGCACACTATCGAAATCCCACATGTCACCTCTAAATTTAAACAAGCAGCTCCACATTCCCCAAGACCTTCTAAACTGCTTAAGCAGCTTTTTCTTCCTCATTTGGAGATGGGGGTGAGAAGGAAAAAAACCCCACCTCTGCTATAATACACCTCTGACATGAAGGCAACACCTGCACTCAGCCTGTGCAGGATGGAACTGTCTGGAAAACTGAAAAGCCTCCAAACCTGCACAATTCCTCCTCCTCCAAGATGTGTTTTAGACAGTGGCTTCCTAACACCAATACTGCACTGGGCGAACCGACCCTTAAATTCCCATTTTGGAAGCAGTGCTTACTTGGGGTACCTGAAATTAATTTAAGCTTAATTTTGCAATATACTCCTGTCCCACCTCCTTTATGGGGCTGCCTTTCCTAGGATATGCTCTTGACTAGGGACTCTGCTCCTTCCTTCCCTTGTATGTCCCATGTCCATCTATTTATTTCATCCCCTAGCACCTCACTAGAACATACTTCTTAATGTGATCCTTGCAAGCCCACATGTACCACATTCCTCACATCATTTTCTCTTGCTTCATACCCTTACATTAATAGCTGGCAGGAATTCTTACACTTTACAATAAGCTGTGGGGGAGGGAAATGTGGACAAAATGCTTAGAAACACAATTTGGAACTAGGATGTTGTACCACACCTATCAACTGCACTGGCTTTCCCACCCTAGAGAATGGAAGAACCTTTGTTCCAAGTTTCAGTTAGACCTAGCAAATTAAAGCAGGGTCACTGCCCAGAACAGGCAACTTTGAAAGGAAATCTGTTGTGCTTTAGGAAATGCACAGGGAACTTTCCTTCAATTCCACACTTTCCATAGCGACTGAGTCTTTATACACTTCTTGTGGGGTATAGCAAAGCTCTATTCAAGTAGGAGAGTAGTAAAGGACTAGAGTAATATATAAAGAGATGAAATTCACCCTTGGGATAAAGGCAAAATTTCAACCATCAGACTATCGCATGGCACTCCAAAAAATCCACCCAAGCAGAGGTGTTGGCCCAAGTGCTTCATGTTAAATTCCAATTTAGGTAATGACAGGCTGCCTACGCAAATTCCTCCTTCAGTTTCCATTAGGTACAGTATTCATTTCCTGCCTTCTCCTTGTGTAATGTCACTTGCTTCGCTTTGCAGAAGGGCCACCACGTTCCAACCCAGAGGTGGCAGCCTTTTGGCAGTGGGTGAAGGTCCACAAGCTTGTATGTTAAGCTTATTGTCCTTATGGGTTAGTGGTTTTCTTCCTGTACGTACCATCTGAAAAGCACTCAAATGCAGCGTGATAAGAAGTGGTACATAAATCCAACTCAAATAGCTCACTGCCTTTTAGATACTCCTGACACATAAAACTTGCTCTAGACAGTTGTACCTGTAGCATAACTCACTACTAATGAACTAGGGAATCAAGTCCCCATTGCTCATTCCCTAAACACTGAGAAGTCAAATGATGCCAAAAACAACACTGTGCAACTCAATCTGATAACCCAGGTGGTTCCCACTATACCCAGCTTCATAGATGGTAAGGATATGAGCCATAGGTTACACATCAAAACCAAATGTAGCCATTTAAAGACAACTCATTTGCAAGCAAGCAAGCAAGCAAGCAAGCAAATAACTAAGCATCATTAAAGGATCCTTAGAGGATGCAAGCTAAAGCTCAGAGTGACAAAACACAAGGGTTTGTGCCCCCCAAAACTACAGGCGGATTACAGGAGGGACCATGTCCAGCCCAGACTCTGGCCAAAGCAACCCGGGTAGAGGCAGGCCAGCCGGCAACACCCCACTAGATGGCTCCCCCTGACCACGGTGACTTGTCAGGAGAAGGCCCTGTCCTGGAGCTGCCTGGTACCAGCGGAAGGGAGCTTGCTGGGGGAACTGTGGGATTCTTAAAGTTGAGGACTTCTAGAGTTGAAATTGGATGAAACTCTAAGGAAAGAAGTACCAGCACGACCTTCCCAGGCAGTGGCAAGAGGGCCTTTCATCCTCGCCTTGAAAGGAGTTCTAACCTAGTCAACCTCTAGCTATAGCTTTAGGTAAAAAACCAAGCACTCCATCTCACTTCTCCTCTCAACACTAAGGCACAGGCCCCTTCCTAGCATCAGAAGATTTGTCTGTAGAATTCTGCAAAGACCAAAAGAACAAGCACAAAAGGAAGAGATACCTTTGCTACTATTATTCTAGGGTTGTACCTGATTGATATCAGAATGGGCAAGGACATCTTAGGTCAGTTACAAACTCACTGAGGGACAACTTTGATTTTCCCTACTACAGTGAAATCTGCAATAATCATCACAGCCAAGTACAGTAATTACAAACCAACCAGCTTCAGCTTCCCAAGGTCTTCTTGTGTCCCAGCCCCCTGCTTTGTTTTCACCTTAAGCGCCCTTTAGACCACAGCCAAAGAGTGTTTGAAGACAAATTAATTTCCAACAGCATCACTGAAGTTCTCAGTCATTTCTTCACTCTTAAATTTGTTTGAATCACTTCTTACACATCATGCACTTTGTGTAACCTCCTCTTTAAAAAGGATGAATGGGAACAGAGCGAGAGTATTAAATATACCTCACATAGTTAGCACTCACCTCCTGCTCCTGTTGGAAGATGACAACTCTACCTCCTTTGTCTCCTGTTGCTAACAGCTCTCCAGAATGGTTAAATTCTACCGTAGAAATTATATCCGCTGCATGGGAACAGAAATAAACCCATTAAGTTCATAATCCTCCTAAATATGAAGTGTTCAAGAAAGCTACAGTTGGAAGTAAAAAAGAAAATGCACACTTGGGTTCAGTTTAAGGATCTTCATGTTAAAGTGCAAGTAGGGAGTTCTTAAACAATATAAAGTCATTTTTTCAGGTGACACATTCCATACTAGTACATACAGTTCACCAGGCCAGAGCTTCTCTGTTGTGACTCCAGTATAGCATAGAGCAGAGAGACTGTGTATATACATACTCCTACCTTTATTTTCTCCATTCTTTCTGGTAAGAGATTAGATACAATCATTACCCATACAATTTCAAAGCTTTTTTATTTTGTAAGGGCTAGGAACACATGTAACAACTCAAGGGCAAAACATCTTAGGGTGGAGATGTTCAGACATCAGTGTCTAAGGAATGCAAGGAAGTGGAACAAAAACAGCTACAGAGAATTAGGAAATCAATTCAGCAGACTCTCTAAAACTCGAGTATCTCTTCTGGATAAGGACAGTTTCCACCGCCACGCACACTTTTATATGGAGTGCTAAAATTAAATGGGGAAGATACATTGACAATGACCTAGTATCAAACTGATCTGCTTGTAGAGCAAAAAGGACCAATTATGACTTAAGCTCACACACACTGATTCATATCCTGAAATGCACACACGCCCCTCGTACTTTCAAACAGCAGAATCAGGAGCCAAACCGTTCTTCAAACACACACTTCAAGCTGCAAAACAAACATATAAATCTAGTTTTGTGCAGAAGAAAGTACCCCCAAGGTTTGACACATGCAAGTCTTCAGGAGAGCCTGCTCTCATGTCAGTCTCATGCACTAAACAGTGTATTCACGTTTTCTATTGGATGGGTTCTACATGGTTTAGAGTTAGGAAAGGGCTGGTACCTGCTCTACAGACCAAAAGCTACTGCTGGATTTAAACCAGAACTATCATGCAGCATAGCACAGGCGCTATCTTATCATGAACAGCAACAGGGGTATTTCATTGTGAAGCAGTGAAACATACAGGACTTTCCTCTTATTCATCTTAATACCAAAAAGAAACTTACATCATGCTTGGGCTGTCCCATACACACGGGCGGTGGCCTCCGAGGACATGAGCAAGCTGTTCTCCCATAGCTGCGTTACACAGCAGCCAGGAGCATGCCGTCTGTGTGTCTGAGCACAGCACAATGCAAAGACAGCCCAGCAACACCAGCCAAAAGATGCAGAGTCAGATTCTTGGCATGAACGGGTCCATACAGCTCAGTTGTGTTTTCCACATACCCAGCACAAACTGCCACCTACCTATGGCTAAACACAGGATTATCTCCATGGACCTCCCTCGCCACAATAACCTGACACTGCTGAAACACAAACAGGCTGCTATTTCCCAAGAACACTGTGTTAAGGACATAAATGTGATGTAAACCTGTGTGTAGTTAAACCAGGATCCAGATGACACAGAGGAAAACCTTGGTTTAAGAGCACATCATTTTTTTTTCCTGGAGGTTTATGGTTACTTAAGCCATTCATTCACATGTTTGTGAACAAGATTAAGTGATTCCTCTCACATCTCTAAGACCTAAGACCACATACTATTCAGATGAAGATATGGCATTCAGTATGTACCTATCACAGGTGAACGGGGCATAAAGGTAACACACACTCAAATCAAATCCAGTCTGCAGAAAGAGTCAAGAGCAAACTGAGCAATCTAATTCCAACTGCTCCTTACAATGCAAGCCACATTGTTGTAATCCTCTCATAGGGTAAGACCTTAAGGAAGTTTTGAATTCACTGAAGAAAACTAAGATAACTCAAGTACCAACAGTGAGAACCATACAGAATAATTACTCTTCTGAAAACCACTGCAAGCTATGGCAGTCTTAGAGAAGACAATACACAAGCTAGCAGCAGATCCAAAAGTGCACATGTATGGGGAAGGAGAAGAGCAAAGGAAAAACTGCCTTAAAAATCTTATATAGCCATCGAAGCATAGATGGGTAATCTCATCCTAGCACGCACTGAAAAGTTTTACAAGGGCAGAAGATTCAGGATTAGACCAGGCAGCAACAATAGCCAGAAAACCCTTTATTTAAAGGGATAAACCCTCCATTTTCTGATGTAACATGTATTTAATTATGTAGATACCTAGAATTAATAATTCTACAAACCCCAAATAAAGCAGAAAGCCAACCACTTGTCTGGAGCCATGCTAGGCATTCATTCTGTCAGCATTAACTTTCACTATTACCCACGCCCAACCTCAGTCATCTCCAAGGTGATCCAAGTCCTGCTTTGTCTTGATACTCAAACGCAATTTCCAGTACTACCATCCCCACAGCTCCAGAAAGTCCAGCAGGCTCAGTCAGTGGTGGCAAGGGTCTGAAAAGTCCCTGGTGCAGACCAACCCTATGCAAAAGAGCTTTTCAAGTACTTGTCTCAATTTTACATTAGAAACAGAACACATTCTTTAGCAGCAATCACAACGACAAATTATTCTGTAGTTTTTTAACTCAAGGTACATCTCTAGGTTCCAACATGCCTTTTACACTGTGGTCCTGGACTGTTCCCTTTCCAAGGACAAAACAAACGGGCTAAAAAAAGTAGGCAGAAAACAGATTTCTTCTTAAGCAGCCCCAACCCAGGGCTGAGATGCATACTTCATACCAAGCAATCAGTACTGGAGAGCAAAGCGACCGGTCACACATTTTAAACCCAGTAACTCACCGTTAAGGACATTGTATTCCCATACCTTGGTCAAAGAAAGAGACAGACATCAAGGCACTGGTGTTGAACTGGGTGGATTTAATAGTGTTTGAGAATTGACAGGGGAAGCATTTCATCTTCCGCAGTGCACTGATTCACTTGGGTGTTTTCATCTGTATTAACACCCTCGTTGCCAAAATAAAAAGCACCAACGTTATGCTTTCCTTTTCAGATGGTGGCTACAATTCCCATGGCAGTTACATGGAGGGTGATTTCAGTCCTTCAGCACCGCAACGGGCAAAAGAGCATCTCTAGAACGCGCTGCGCTGCCTTCCCTCTGCCTCCTCCCTTTTGTGCATGCTATTTTTGCTACAGTCTCTAGGTGGGAGTCTTGCAAACACCGAGGGCTGCTCTCACTGCCCAGAAGCTTGTGAATGATCCCTTCTATGCAAAGAGCACCAGGGAGGAGTATTTAAGGGAGAAGCATATGTATAGCCCTCAGTTGTCACCCGCACCACTGGCTTTTGAGGACTGCTGCATTCTGTTGTTTACTGCTGAATTCATTTCAATGCCCTCTTCTTCAAACACCAGTATCAGAGACAAATAACCACCAGAACCTTATCTGATAACCATACCCCTCACAGGATACAGTTAGATAGCATTGCCTGTTAACAGCTTCCACCAAGCTGTGACTTGGAGATCAGCCTTGTCTCTCTCCTCTGCCCAAACACCTTGAGGCATCTTTGACACCAAGATGAAGCATTTAAATGCTGAAGACATTTCAGATGCTGAGATTGTTTTAAAACACTACAGGGCAACACCAGACACAGAAAGTGAATACTTCATTCTGGCAAAAGCAAAACCAGGACAGAAATGTACATCTACATTCCTGTAGCGTACCTGCAATACCTGTACTAAAGTCCTCCCTCTTGTATGTATAACTTGGGATAGACAGCTCAGGGGTTACTAGAGTGTTTAAAAGTACTTATTTCATATGTATTTAGTTCCACCTAAATATCCCTTCATAAACATTTCTGGCCAATACTTCAAACACTTCAGAGACTAAATACTTCCAAATAATGGGTTCCAGTGATCTGAAAGTAAGGGAGGATCATGGGGAGGGCATCCCCTACACAGCCTAAAATCTCTTTACTCTTGTTGCACATTTACATCACCAAGGGATGCTATGAATTAAACAAAACTACAGTACAGTTGTAACCCTACTTCAAAGGACACTTCAGCCAAACCAAGGCAGTGATCCCACAACTCCCACTGAACTGATGGGTCCCTGACCCATCAGCACCTGCAAAGGATGCAGAGCCCGTGCTCCCAGAAGTCCTCAAAGCTCTCCCAGGTACAACAGCTACAGCTGAGTTCCTGGCAACTGCATCAAGGTTGCTTCTCCTTTGCAGGGACCTTTTGCTTTCTCAACCTGCTCTAAGGTTTTTATGTATTGCTTCGATACACCTTCACTTTAAGTGCTCCCACCAGCAAGGTCTGGGCACTTACCTTCAAATAAGACTCACTTTTCTTATGGCAGACAAGGAGACAGGAACCTGACAAGCCAAAACAATCAAAACAAGGTTTCTAGAACTAGGAAGGGGGAATGACAGGGCCACATTTATCTCAAGCCCCTGATAATGCTTTAAGAAATGCTTCAGGCATTTGCAATTCACCATGTGAAAGGGTACCAGAAGCTCCCAAGGAATTAACCAGTGACAGCCACACACTTCTGAGGTATCATGTAGTAAGAGAACAGTCACTCACCCCAAACCTGACCCATTTCCCAGTGGGCTTCCAAAGAGAACAACCCCAATTTCAGAATTCTTAGTCAATACCTATAACACCAACTGCTGCTGGTGCAATTCACCTGGTCTGGCAGGCAGGATACAGCTGGCCTGAGAACCTGAGGCACTGGGCCAGCGCCCATATGACAAATGACCAGTTCAAGTGAAAATACGTTGTTCAAAGACAGAGAGATAAAGGAATCCAACACATATCTCCAACAACGCTTCTTCCCCCTTTAAAGGAAAGCAGTGTGTGAAATAAGGAAAATTCCATGACAGAGGCTAAAAACCACTTTCATACTCTGGGGGCCTTCAGTGAATGCTGAACAAGAACCACACATGCACTATCACGAGCAGCTCTGCTGAAATGCTAAGAGAAGAAGTCGTGCTGAAGTTTGGGCACTGTTACAGGTCAATGGAATAAAGGAATAAAAGAGCTTTAGGCATCCAAACAAGCAAAAAACCTAATGCAACCCAATTACTTAAGTTCCAGGAGGGCTATTGTGAGCCTGAAGAGCAATTCCATATTAAATTTGTTCCCAATAATAGAATAAAAGCTATTTTATTACTACAGAAGAGGCTATCTATTTTAATGTACCATGAACTTTATATAAACTCTGCTTATAAAACATGCTTGGTAGGCAAAACATGTCACCTACTCCACAGCAGCCAGTCAATCACGGCAGTGAACAAAGAGCGTCTTTATTTCACCAGACCCAAAAGGTTTCTGGGCAAGTTGTTGGACTCACGTTGAGCTGCTGCCTAAGCAGAGAGCGAGTCAATCGCTCTGTTTGCACAAGTGGAGCAATCTCCTGATGTTCCCAAGGCCTAACAAAGAATTGCAGTATTTTAGACACCATTCTGATCCTTAGTCCTTGGTTCTGCACCTTCCCAGGGCTCAAAAGACTATTCCTGGAATTTTCCAAAGCAGCCACTGAAGCCAATCTTGTCTGTAATGTAGAGCAGATTACTTCTAGCCTGGTATTCTGTCCCAAGGAGTAAAAAGACAGACAATTTACAGACCGAACGTGGAGGCCACTGCCGCAGTCTGCCAGCCCTAAGCATAGAAGAAACCCTTTTGATCGAACCAAGTATTAAGTGATCATTCCAAGGCTACTTTGGAACAGTAATCATAAAGAAACCAATATTGAGGATTATTATCAAAATCCCAGGAGGCTCAGAAAGCCTCAGAGTGAGGTAGCAGCAGGACTGGATGAACCTCAGGAGGGATAAAACAGAAGTATTCGAGTTCAACACACAATTACTGGGCATACCTGAGCCATTCCTCCCACGTTATCTCTGAAGATCAAGCCAGCACTCTCAAAGCTGAGCAGAAGCATCTGTCCAGAAGAACTTGGGGACCATAAGTACATGCAAACCACTTGTGAATGTGTTTGGTCCTTTCTAATCCACCATGAGGCAAAACCTTCCTCTTCAGAGTCCTGAACAGATGCAACTTCCAAAAGCTCAAACTCAGGCTGCAGCTAATCACAACAATATAGGACTTTTATTGACTTTCTTATTTCCAGTAATGATTCTGGTTTGTAGCCATGTACTTCATTGTGAGGGGAAAGAACAAAGCCAACCAAAAACACTAGAGACAAAACAAAAGCTCTTCCAAGGCTTCAAGTATTTCTAAGCTACACAATGCACTCATTGTTTGAGCCATCCCAACATCACGCCACACTTACCGAGAGTGCCAATATATTGTGTATGAAGGCTGTGAAGCTAAAGAAAAGAGTGTTACCCTCAGTGTGATCAGAAAGGCTGGTTAAATACATGTCTGCTGCAGAGAGGAGAGCTCCCAACAGAGGATACCACAACTCTGAGCCCAAGAGTGAGGGAAATGACAAGCATTATTTAGCACTGGTGGCATAAAAGAGAGCACCCTCTGCATTCCAGCCTCATCCCTAATTTATGTATGGGGGGGGGGGGGAGGGGAACAAAAGAATACTTCAAGTTNCAAGAGTGAGGGAAATGACAAGCATTATTTAGCACTGGTGGCATAAAAGAGAGCACCCTCTGCATTCCAGCCTCATCCCTAATTTATGTATGGGTTGGGGGGGGAAGGGAACACAAGGATACTTTCAAGTTACCATGACCGGTTTTACTATTGACTTCATTTCCCTTCATTCACTTTCAAGAGTGATTCTTTGCATTCATTCCGCTTCTCAGAAGTGACCAGGCAACAAAACCAATGGCAGCTGGGATCAAGCATTCCTACTGTTCAATTTACTGCTCAAGAGTCATTCCAGGAGTCCTTCAAATACATCTCTACTAGGAGAGGCCATTCAAAAATGTATTAATCCCCCAGAAGCAGGGAGCCAGGATGAGAACTGTCTAACAGCACTAAGGACAGGGGGTTACCTGGTGGCAAAAATGCCCACTCCTGTGCCCTGCAGGACCCAGCTGCCTGCTTGTTCTCTCCCAAGTACCAGTCCTGCAATCCTGCTGCACACAAAGAGCGCTCAAAGCTCCCTGCTTACCAGGGAGGGGAGTGGAATTTGTGTGAGGGCCAGCTAAGCTTCACCCTGCCGCTGGCCCTGCCAGGGGGAGAGCACAAAGCTCCGGAGCCCAAGCCGCGGTTCAAGCAGCACAGTAATTCAGCTGGTTTGGTTGGCCTGGCCAAGTCTGGGAAACCTGCACTCAGAGACAAGGATTTCCAGAGAGTTCCCGAGCATCCATGTTCGTTCCAGGCGCTGCAGCCTTGTGAGGCCGGAAGGAACATGCCATGGCCATGAACTCAGCACCTTCCCCAGGGCTTCTGGAAGCACTCTGGTCCTGTCTGGTAGAGATGTATTTAAGTGTTGGGACTCTCCCAGTCCTATTTACATATGTATCTATGTGTGACATACACACACAAGATACCAGTCTCCAAACAGCAAATACATACAGCACTTCACATCTTAAATTCCCTGCACAAGCTACTCACCCTAAGTAAACTAACCAAACAGATGCCTTCTCAAGCAGTCCTAACCTCCCCACTCATGTTTCCCATCTACTTCTTGGATGTTCCTATATATCCTATATATGCATTTTCTCTTTCTTTGCCTCTGTTCTCCCCTTCTCTCTCCAACTTTGCCAGTCTTTGAGGTAAAAAGCCATGTTCTGAGCAGGCAAGCCCTAGGCTCAACTGGGAGTTCAGCTTTGGGTTTGACAGCCTGAGTGATTTACTCATTGCTATTATGATTACACATCTTATTTTTACCTTCCTATTCAGCTCCCTAAAATAAAGGTTGCATCAGTCTCTTGACCAAGCTTTGCCCTGTAGCTTCCCAAGTCACATTAACATGACCAGTGCCTACCCTGCAGCTCTCCATCAGTTCACTGTGTGCTGAGAGGTAAGCAGGGCTCTGCTCTTCCATAGCAGTGTGGCTCACACAGTACCCTTAAGTTTGCCACATCCTCCTGATACTACTCTTCATGCAGCCAAACCTGCATACGGGCAATGGCAGCAGGAACCCTCATCACCAGCCTTCAGAAGCAGGAGCTTGAATTAAGTCACTTTTTTTAATGGAAGCAGGAACAATACAAGCTAAGGGAAGGAAGCAGCGCTGTAAGAAGTGTCATAGGATGTAGGCATCTTAAGATGGCTTAGAATTTACAGATGCATTTATAACATGTTCTTGGATAGCCTTGAGATAACGCAATTTAAGTCATATGGTCAAAATAATGTGGTTTTGTGGATTTATACAAACAACCGTTTTTGTTAAACCTCAGGACTTAGCCACAAAAAACAACAGCAAACTTTCATTCCCCCCCACTGAAATAATACAGTGATACCTTAATCTTGTTGCCATTGGCTTTAGGTAAGGCTAGTAATTCTCCTAAAGAGCTTTACTAGGCTCAATGCTCAAAGAATACAACTCCAAATCCATCTGCCCTGTGCAACAGAAGCTGCTCCTGGCTGCAAAGCAATAGTGAGAAGATGGCATTAGAACTGCAGAGAACAGAACTGAAACAGAAATGGCTCTCAAAACCCTTTACAAGTTGGAATAGTGACAAATACAGATGAAGTGCAATAGCAAAGCAGGGAACAGGATCACCATCTACCACAACACACTACCTCTCGCCTGGAAAAGCAGCTCCTTACAGTCAGAAGTCTTTAAGTGATCTTAACTGTGATCTTAAAGCAACTTCCTCATTCAGCCACAACTCACAGACTGTAATATCCAACACAGAGGGCACTTTTTCGGTTGTACAGGTAGCAGCACACTAAACAGTTTAGTTCTTGTGTTTGGTAAACAATTACTGTGCCTCTCTGGGCAACTGCTGTTTGTTGTAAGCTTCAACATCCCCATTCAGGTCATGTTTCCACCAGCAAATTCATATCCCCAGCTGCCCCCATGGTCCATTTTTGGACCAAGGCAAGAGGCCAACAAACAAGTGTGCTAAAACAACAGCCACTTTCAGCAGCAGCAGAAGTCACTACAAGGAACACTGTAATCACCACCTTCGACCACCACCTCAAACTCTAGTGAATGATCCCCAAAACACTTCACTTACATGGAACAGTTTGGTTTTTCCTAAGCTAACAGAGTTTATTATGGCTGAACTGAGGGTATTATAAAAGCAATCTGCTTGGGAGGTGTGTGGGGTGTGTGTGGTGGCAATACAAGCAGCAATGTTGAGGAGCAACCCCATCTCCAGACAGCAGAGCTGCACTTGCAGAAGGCTATGGAGCACACAAGCAAAATGCCAGTTAACTGCATCTCTGTCTCTATGTGCAGTCTCCACAAGCTTACACTTAAGGCAGCTCCCTAAACAAGGTCAGCATTTGGCACTGCTAGAACAGAAAGGAAACTGAATTAAACCTCAGACCACTGGCTTCCTGCCTCCATCTATAGTAGGAAACTCGAAGTCTTCAGCACACAAACTCAAAGACACCTGTGGTGGCACAGAGAAAAGCAGAGACAACAGAACAGGAGCAGGTCAAAGCACTTTGAAAACAGATGTGACCTGCACTAACCTGACCTGATTGGTCCCAACTTCCTACCACTTAAAATGACATGAGATTGCTTTAAAGTTGCATCTTTGTGACAGGAGTTAAAGCAGTCACATTGAAAATTAGTGTGAGCTTTGGGAAAGAACTTTTATACCTTCAATTGACTTTGAACCGTGCTCCATGGTGGGACTGGTGAGGCAATACCTCTACCACAATTACTATAACCACTAAATTACTATACCTCTCCGTAGGGGTTTTATTTCTCCTCACCAAATCTGGCACCGCATCCTAAAACTCCTTTTATGCAAACTTCATTGTAAAGCTACAGCAGAAAGCAACCTGTAGAGCTGACAACAATCCTAACAGCTGCCTTGAAACCATTCCACCTGAGGAGAGAACTAAACAGATTCAGGGGTTTGACCCCAAACTGGTTACTAATAAAGTGCTTCAAGAATTACAGTGACAAATCCTCTCATATTAAACTGGTACCAGCAGCAGGTAGAAGAATGTTCTCGCTAGATAAACAAAAGCAAAGCTGTTTGCTTTCTGGATAGAAATCATTAACCCTCATCACCCTGATTAATTACTGCTATTTTTAAACCTGCAGACATTCCTGCAGTTCCTTCCAGAACACGTGCATGGGAAACCAACTACTGGGTGACAGAGAAGAAATCGACCATAGCAGTATCTTTAGTTCATGACAAGCTGCAAACCGACAGCATTCCCAGTACCTTGTCCTGCCCCTAAGCTGGACACTGTCTACTGGGAGAGCAGAGCAGGGAGGCTAAGCACATTCATTGAAGCAGGACATTAAATGTCTTTACATCAGTCCAGATGCAACAACAACAAGCTCCAGCTGACCTGGCTGCCCACACCGAGGCAGTGTGTGTGTAACTGGGAAGGTTAACTCAGCACCAGCATTAGCGATGTAAAGAACATCACACACTGAGAATAGCAGGACATTACTTGGAGCCCTTATGGCTGCAGTCCCCTGGGAGCTGCCCTCACCTACGCATTACTAGGAGGGTGTATTTTACACACAGACCTAAGCTCATGTATCCTATGACCCTTCTCACCCTGGAACTGAGAGGGGGGTGTGTAAGAAGCTTCTTATAGCCCTCCACAGCTCTGTTACCCAAATAATACTTGGCAAACTACTGCAAAGTGCAGACATCATTTGTTCAAGACAGGGCAACTTTTCAACTCAACACAAGCTAGATCAGCCTGAAAATTCTTTAAACTCAATAACAGCATTATTTTATACCTAATAAGAACTCCCTTGAGTCTCTACAGGCATCTCTGCCTTGAAACTGCAAACAGTATTGTTCTGGCTTTCACAATACCCTGTGAAAAGCAACTGAACCTCAAGGTGGTCTGAAGCACCACCCGGATAGTCTTTTATTCAAGTAGTTTACAGTCTTTGCAAGAGGCCCCCAAGTTCTAGTATGGAAGCAAACCCAATTAGGAAAGGAACAACTAAGACAATTGCCCTCCTTAGCTCTTCATTACACAAGCTTAGAGGTTTTCCCCTGAAGAATATCCTAAGAAGAGTCAAACATATTATGATGTTATTATTGTATTAGTACTGCAATCCTATTTAGAAGGACTAATACATGTGTGTATACACACAGGGAACATCTGACTAGGGACAAAAAGCAAATGATGAGCATTTAGTTTCAATCTCTTAATATACATGCTGCCCCAAAGTCAAGTGTTCCTTAAAATATGGCAGGAAGTGCCTATTTGCTTTTCCTATTCACACTAATCCAGGTCTATTGTTGGCTGAAACAAAGGTCTTTCAACCTGCATCACCCGTTCCCAGGACATTTGACACCAGTTTATTAATATCATAAACATAAGAGGCAGAAGTGGCAGAAATCCAGACCCACTCCTGGTACCCGTCCTGAATAACCTTAGAAAGGCGGGTGAATAATCTCACAGGTTGTAGAACTACACCACTTATTCACAAGGAGGAACAAGCAGTCAGAGGTCACAGCTTCTCCTTGAGCCTGTTCTCTGCAGCCACTGCAAAAGTCAAACACAGAAATATCATCTGAAATAATACAGAATAATCATTTTACAACCTGCCCACCACCTTTCCTCCCTCCAACCAGCACAACTGCCTTGGCTCTTGAACAAAATGCAATCATCAGCACATCCAACACTTGTGCTCTACAATAGGAAAGCTACTGGGGGTTCAGTTTTCTGAACATCACAGAATTCAGCTGCGGAGAGCTTCCAACCTGTAAACCTTCAGTCTGTTTCCAGGTGAGGAAAGGAGAAGAGCAGCCTTCCTACTGAGAATGTGTCACACAGGTTTGCAGCAATCCCCCTTCAATCACAGTGTGCACTCCTCTTCACTCAAGGTTAGGATTATAATATTCAAAACCCAGGCTGGGAACAGTTGTTCCCACCCCTTGGATAACAGAACTGTCAAGGACTGTGCACCCCACCATTTAATTGCTATCTAACACTGCATCAGAAAGCATGGTTTTGATGTGAAATATAAACAAGAACAGCAGCAATATCAAGTAGATGAAGTCCTTAAGCAACATCTATGTTTAAGAATCTAAATGCATTCTATTAACTTACTCATTCTGAAAGCATCATCTACTAAAGAAAATCCATCTGATGTTTAGATACCTGGCCTAGGTATGCTTGTGCCCCGCTCTTGTCACAGCACTCATCAGTTACACTTAACCTGGAAGAATTAAGTGTCCCTGTTTAGATGCAAGCAAAGAAGCCCCAAACCTTTGGCTTCAATCAGGTGCCACAGAACTCTGGCAGCCAAGACAGCTTCTAACATGATCCACACAGGTGGTACTCTCATTGCAGCGGCACTGTTCAGCCTGCAAACCCTACACTCATTTATGACAGATCTTCCAGGACAAAGACAACAAAAACATTATGTTCATACCATGGAGAATTTGGTCATGGAGTTACCATTTCTGTCCTTCTGTCTGCAAAATCACACACAGGTCCTACAGATCTCATTATAGGCAACAAAACTAACTGTAGTAGGAACTAACTTCATGCCCACAATTACTTCATGTAAGATCCCTTTAGGTGCCTGAATGTTCTATCACTCTCAAAACTGAGGGACTTGCTGAGCAATGAGAGTCAAGGCTTATAAATAACAGATTTGGTTATTTCTGCTCTAACACAGGATTGGTCTGGCTTTAGTCCTCTGGTACACAACTTGTTCCAACCTATCTTCCACCTGCAGAGCTTTACTTTACAACACAGCATTAATAAAGTTACAACAAACTGTTCCTGCATAGCAAATTTCCAAGAAACGGCCATCCCAATTCTAGCACTGCTGAGGCCAAAAATCCCAGTTCACTCGTTTCCCACAACTAACTTGATGCTGGACCAGAGGAGTGAAACCTCCTCCACTCCGAGGAGAGCAGTGCTGCTGCTCCCTACCTCTCTGAAAACATCCCTGCTGACCTGCAGGTGAAGGACATCCCACTACATGCAGAGGGAAGACTGAGGAGACCACAGCTCTGTCTCAAGCCTGGAAAACCTGTATTCTTAGGGCTCGGTCACAGCTCTACACACTCACCAGACTCCTTCAGGCCTTACATACAATGCTTACAAAAGCACTCATAACACTCCTAAGACATGCTATGACAAGTTATACACAGCATGAGGCTTCCCAAAATGCACTAGAAGAATTGGACTGAGGTTGATTCAAGCTTTATTTCTTCTCACTGTGAGAAACACGTCAGCAATGCATCTATTTCCCAGAAACCAGGCTCATTACCCTTGCTAGCAGGAGTGCTTTGCTGTATTGCCTCTTCTATTCATACTTCCATTTGCTTTGGGAGCTGTTCTCAATATGCCCGGGAGCAATGACAAAGAATGCTCAGGGATGGGGGGGGGGGGGAGAAATTTCAAGCAGCCCAGAA
>NDXB01008290.1:121312-136397 GCA_002631895.1 Agapornis roseicollis
AATGCCCAGGGGGGGGGGGGGAAGAATCTCAAGCAGCTCAGAAATACCATCTAGGCCTTAAGAAAAGAAAGTGTCAGCAGTTACACTGTTCTTCCCACTAAGCTGTATCCAGTTAATAGCATGAAGTCACTGCCTCGTATGGGTATCAGGAGTAATTTCCATTCAAGACCAGAGTGCAACCCCACACAGGAACTTCAGGTGCTCCTTCAAAGGTGACTTTAGACATTCTGAAAGAAGCCATTTAAGGCTATGGGTAGCTAAGATCTCAGCTATGTGCTTCTGAGACTCTCGAATCTCCACAGATGAAGGTTTTGTAGCATACATCCAACAGGACTAATAGCTACAGTTGAAAGATGTGCATTGAGAGACTACACTAACAAGCTCCCAAGGTCCTGCCAGCCCGTTCTCTGCGATGCCATTCCCGTTTCATTGTGACAGATGAGAAACACGTTTGCTGGGTAAGCAGGGGCTGAGCAG
Organism: Agapornis roseicollis; assembly: GCA_002631895.1. Classification (NCBI taxonomy): domain Eukaryota; kingdom Metazoa; phylum Chordata; class Aves; order Psittaciformes; family Psittacidae; genus Agapornis; species Agapornis roseicollis. The sequence goes on from NDXB01008290.1 coordinate 121,790, forward strand.
GGCACGGAAGTGTCTCTGCCACTCAGCGCAGGTTCCCCCCGTACCAGAGTTATTCTCATGCACTTTGAGTTCCTTTAAAGGGGGCTTTGTTAAAAAGTACTTCCAAGCAGCAGGCCTGGCAGAAATCAGGCCTGTGACCCAGGCAGAACACGGATGGATTCATCCATCTCTCCTAATGCACAGGATGTTTGCAAGCTTCTCCTCAAGACAACAAATTACCTTAACTCAAGATAGCTTACACCAACTACAGCTGAACAGATCTACACTGAAGCTGACCTTGTATTACTTATCCAAGAGGGTATTTCACCCATACAGTACCTGAAAAACCTGAACTACCAAAATTAGCTCTCAATTCACATAAGCAAACATCCAAGCAGCAAAAAGGATGCTTTAATTTGGACGTCTGTTCATTGAAAAATTAAATCACCTCTGGTTGCATTTCCTTGAACTACTACCCTAAAGTCATTACCTAATGGCTGTTCCTTAAAAAACACAAACTTCAATACTAAAGGAAAACATATCTGCTGCTGCTTGGGTCTGTTCATTTGTGTTAGTTCTTTTCCTACGCTCAAGCCCAGGTAATAATACATGAATCCTTGAAACCCATTTCAATCAGTAGCTACTTCTCAAATCCTGCCGACAGCTCCCCCCCCCAGTAGAAACAGTCCACATCCAGCACGGTATCTACCCCCAAGCACACACTAACACCACCAGCTCAATTGTCCCTCAGCAGACCTCACTCTAGATGTTTTCAGAGGCTTGTTTGTGTTCCCAAGTAGTACAGAGCTATTTATGGAGAAATCTCTGCTGGAATCACAGCCAGGGTTTCAATAGGCTGCAGAGCACAGAAAAGCCAGCGGTTGGTTTTCTGTTTGCAAATAACAATATATTTGGAAATAACATACTGTGCCATTGTTTTGCATGTACACAACAGAAGCCCTCAGGCAGTGCTTTTCTTGTCACCGAGAATGCTCCAGACTCAGAGCACTGGAATATCTTGATTCTCTCTTTTGCTGAAGCCGTTCTAATACAAACCCTGCAGGTGGAACATGAGCAGCAGTATTTTAGAAGAGTATCACTGCTTGGCAATGCCTTTCAGAAGCAGCTCCTGCGATTCTGTGACTTGCTGATGTAAAAACAGCTCCTAGAAGCCATATGGCTGTTTCCGACTTCTTACGCAGTCTTTGACCAAAGCTTTTATTTCAGGGGCGAAAGCTAAGGCCAAAGATTTCCAAGGCTTTTAATCCTCATGTGTAGAATGCAAGCGACCATTGTACCTCAGACAACACGTAAAGTGCCTCCTTCTAGGGAAAATGAAAGCAAAAATCATTCTTACCTACACTAAGAGAAAGGGGAGGCAAGGAAGGAGGGAGGCAGGCACAGTCACCCCATGGGCTTCAGGCAGCCTGCTGGAAAGCACAGTGCCTGTGAAGGTCACAAGTACAGCTGAAGTTTCCAGCAGAGATGAATGTGCAGTCCTAAGTGAGTGTGGATGAGAAATTTCTGATCCCTTCCCTCTCTATGGGTATTCATTCCTTTAGCCATTCATTTTCATCCTTAATGTGCCTCCCACTGGCACTTGGAACCTGAAAAGAGTCTTCTTTTTTTTGTGAACTCACTTGGCAAGTACTTCCCTGTGTTTCTATTCTGGCCCAAGCACGCAGGCCTCAGCTTCTTAAAACACACTTTTATTAAGCAAAGGCCAATGCTAGTTTCTGGCCTGGACTTTCAGAGATCCTTAACACTCACTTCTAGACGCAAAATGCAATCTACAGATCTTGACAACTTTAAGGCAGGCTCTTTATAACACATCTTAGAAGTATATATATAGAGAGAGCGAGCACCCACTAATCTGAGCAAACTCCTACCTTGATTTCAAAGTTCATTATCTTACATAGCTCACTTTTTCTCCTTCTAGATTAGGACCTTTTCCTTGCATTTTGGAAGAGCTGTACAACAAAACAAACAGAAAGGAACAACATGGAGACTGTTTTGTATTAGTGTCCTGCAAGGTCCTTAAAGGTCCTTGCAGTAACTTTGCAGTTTCAGAACTCTGTTTTGGGGAAGAAGCACATTTGTCTCCAGGCAGGGAAAACAAAGCACGGAGGCATTAAAATGACCACTGACCTTCCAGATGGAACAACTCGGGGTGATTACTTTCCATTATCTCCATCTCTACTCTTCCTTTCTGTCCACACACATAATTAAGGTTAAATCTAAACTTAAAACTTGGTAACAAGTTCAAGACTAATAACGGCTCCCTGAGAAACTTGAGCCTCAGTGAAAAGCCCGGCTATAAAGCGCACGAATGGGAAGGTGCCAAACAACGTCCAGTTGAACACTGCAGAATCACAGAACTTCTGCAGGAAGACCTCAACATAAACAAGCTCTCAAGACCAAAGAGGCTCCGTGGCTGCTCCACCACCTTCTCTTGCCTTCCTCCAAAGGACAGCAACCAGTAAGAAGCAAAGACTGCGCCAGAAACGCTCCTTCACAGGATGCAATCACTTGGGTCACAGCACCTTCTCTAACACCACAGTTGCTTAATACCCCCCTTGTGCAGGCACAGAGCCCCAGAACAGAGATGACCCCAGTGGCACAGCTGTAGATGACAAGTCAGAACGTACTTCCTTGATTTTCAGAAACAGCAGAAAGATGAGGATGCTGCAGAAGCAAATGGATGTCTGTTATTCCTAAGGTTTGGTACAGGCTTGTTCAGGTCAAATCAAGGAGAAGAATCCACAGGCTCCAGGGAGCCAACAACCTCATGTGCAGGATCTCTGAGTGTTCTGTTTTGTTTAAATGCTCTTCCTGCTGCACTTCCCTCTGAGGCATCCAAATATTGTTACAGACAAAATTGCTGGGTCAAGCACAGCATGTGTTCTGCTCCAGTAACATAACTGGTACATTACCAGCCCCCACCCCTTTCAGGAGTGGGTTATCGCTTCCAGAAGGGTCTGGAGCAAGAGGAAAGATCGTGGGCATTTCTTGAAAACAAAGAAAGAAACAAAGGTTCAGCAGAAAAAGGTAAAAGCAGAGCTGTGATAAGAACAGCCTCAGAGAAGGCTGACACATACACAAAGGTTTAACAGGTTTGTCCAAAAGCCATTCCTGCCTGGTCCACATCCTGCTAAAATAGCTTATGAATGCTTCACTCTTACCTCTCTAAAGCAGTGCCATTCTCACACTGCCACACTATGGAATGAAAACGTTTGTGGACTTCAATTGCTGTTTGTTCACATTGATCTTTTAGAAGAGATGTCCTCAAACACAAATCTCATTTCACTCAAAGTGCAGTTTTCCATATGAAACCCTGCACAAGGATCTATCTACTATAGGCACAAAAAGGCTGAGGAATAGGCTGAGCCAAGTTTTCCACAGCACCAGTTTCACATATTGCCTTAAAGCCATCACTGTATCTCCAAGAGAAGCAACCATCCATTCACCTCTCACATCCCTTGTCCCATTCCTGCAGCACCACTACCCATCGTACAAGCATGTTAAGGTTTGACTAATCACAATGGGGAAACTAACTCAGGATACAATTAAACTGATAGCAAATAATCCAAGACATTTTTCATCCAGGACAGTCTCCCAGAGTCATCACTAAGCTAAGGGAACATCTTGATCAGCTCAAAGCCAAGGCTCAGGGAAGGACCACATCTCTTGCAGCAGCAGTTACCTGAAGTGACAATGAACCTATAGGCAAGACAGGAGGCAATGTGGATTTTACTTCCTCTTTCCATACCAAGGCCACACTCCAGAACAAGCTGAACAGGAGGATTATTAAAAGACAATCCAAGGCTTTATTTTTTAATGATCTCCACCATTTGTATGAATTAATCCTTACACAATGCACCAAGAACATGACCTAACAAGTTACTTTGTTCTGTAATTCCATTGGAAATAAGTCCAGTAACTCTTACACAAGCGTGTTAGGGAACCATTATATATTTATGAGCGTTGAAGCTCACGGTTCAGTTCAGTGTGTTGGTCTGTCTGCTGGGCATATTGACTTTGAAATGTGAAGTTACATGAAACACGTCCTTCACACTCCATTTATGAGCACTACACTCACACAGGGCAGAACTTCTGTGCATCATCTTCCACAGGAGAAAGCTGAGCTGACAGGACTACTTTTAAGAGTCAAAGAAAACAGCTCCTAGCGTTTAACAGACAAGAATGTATTAGAAATTACTCCAAGGTTTAAATAAGCAGCTATAGTTTGAAGTCTCAGTTACCTCAGCTGCTCCTGAGTACATGCAGTTATCTGTTCTCAGGGTCTCGAACCCCGAGTGCCAACTGTGTGTGCTTGGAGACTGCATTATTCCCAGAGCATTAATGCAAGAACTACAATTGAGAATGCAAAGAGAAACATTTCCACACCAAATGCATTACACAGACCCAGGGAATCAATCTCCCTTACAACCCAGCTCGTTTAAAACCCTCTTCTCCTGACCCTGCAATTGTAATTCTTCCAAAACTGGACTCAAGATTACTGCCCGAGGGCTTTAACATGCGGCCTGAACAGGCTGGTTTTAATGGTGCTGCCACTTGTGGGCTAACAGGAAAATACATTTTCATAAAGCCTGGCTGACCACATTAATAACTTCTCCTCCAGTGCCCAACAAAAGCACAGGGCGTTAGAAGGCAGCAGCTCACAGCCCCTCCTGCTTCTGGAACTCACAGGCATGCACAGAGGCCTCAGTTATTTTCAGTGGTATTACAGAATCACAGAATCCCAAACTGGTTTGGGTTGGAAGGGACCTTAGAGCTCATCCAGCTCCAACTCCTGCCACGGGCAGGGACCCCTTCCACTGGAGCAGCTTGCTCCAAGCCTCTGTGTCCAACCTGGCCTTGAGCACTGCCAGGGATGGGGCAGCCACAGCTTCTCTGTTCAACCCATCCCAGTGTCTCAGCACCTCACAGGGAGCTCATCTCAGTCTCCCCTGTTCTGGCAGGTCAAAGCCATTCCCCTTGCCCTGCCCCTATAGGCCCTTGTTCAAAGCCTCTCTCCTGGTTTCCTGTAGTTGTGTGTTTATCCATTTGCACTAGTAGTGCATGATGCCTCGCTGGCCAGCATCTTAATGTAGGGCAAACGTAAGAACCCAAAACCTTCCAGCTGCAGAAAGGAAGATGTAACACTACCTGCTGCCCAGAGCAGGGTCCTCAAGCAGGGCACTGGGCAGGCAGAAAGCAAGCAGGAGCGTAAAGGAAGTCCTGCCATATAATAAAATCATTACCAAGTGCACACGCACACAAAGCATCAATACTCTGCCTCTGAACACAAGACACCTTTTTAGGCTTCCCTCATTTTCATAAAGGCTCATGTAACAGCATTAAAGAATGACAACATCCTTTCTATTTCCAGCTCGCTTACATACTAACCTTACAAAAGCAGCATTTAGCTAGTAGATGCTGTAAGAGCATAACTGAGCCATAAAGCAATATAACAAAGCTGTAATTCCATCTATTCCACTCAAGTTTAAAACCTAGAGGACTGACCAGCTGTAGTTATTTTGAGTATAAGACATACTGCTGCATCTTGAAAGAGGTTATTCTGAATTGGTTTGGATCAAGTAGGATGCTTCCTGTATTTCTCTCCTTTTATCCTCATAGGAACACAGTAACTGTTGTCTGTATTCACATTCACAAGTGCCAACCTATACAAAGACTTTGCATTTATTTGAGTTTTTCTCATTTCAATCATTTGAGAGGATAAACCTCAGGCTCACAGGAGCCCTGAACTCTGACTTACTCCACAATGCTCCGTACTAAAGATATCACAGACATAGCTATGGTACTGCATGTTATAAAGCATTGAAAATATGGGAAATACCCTTCAGGCAGTTCTAAAAGCATCTCTTACTAACGAAATGGCATTGGGAACACGGTGTGTCCTAAAGAGGAAAGAACCATTAGTAGCCTTAACTTGGTACCATCAGTGATTGAGGTATATACAAGAGGTATAGTACATTGCAGATTTAACTGGCTGTACACTCAAACAGCATCTACAGCAAGGCAGGCATGATTCTACAGCATTTAAATGCAAGACAGTACATGAGTTTAGGCAAAGACAAAGCCCAAACAAGGGATCAGTTTTTCAAATCATATTAAGAGTGCTAAAACACAGTAAGAGCAGTTTACCATTTGTCAGATTCTCTTTCAAGTGCTTTACAGTAAAGCAAGCAGTCAGTAACCCAGCTCCCATTTAAGCAGTGTACTTTTCTACAGCTGCTCCCAAGAAACTAGACTCTCCTGGTAGCAGCAGAGTTCTTACTATCAGAGCTAGCAACAATGCTAAATAAACCTCATTTCCACATACTGCCCATGTGGGCACTGAAGAAAGAAAACCTAGTCTATGAGTATTGGTTTTGCTGCAAAACACACATGAGTAGGATTATTTACACCAGTGGTAAATGCCATGGGATGTGCGCCTGCACACGTGTCCACCCCATCCCATTTGAAAAGCATCCGGAACTGTCACACTGCACAGCATTTGGACAACTGCCTTAGACCTACCTAAACTCATGCTGCTATCAGGTGAGGGAGTTCTGTATCCCCCACCTGCCCCCAGGCCCATGTTTTCGTCACCTTCTTTACACATCCACACAGCCTGAATGAAGTTCAGGGATCTCATCTGACCACAGCATAACCCAGCAGAAATCTCCAGGTCCATCTGCTTTCAACAGCAGCACAGACTTGGACCAGTTTCAGTCTTTACGTCTAGAAGATGATGACCAGTGATGCAGGACCTCTGTGCACCATGCCAAAGCTTCCACTATTTTATTCGGCCAGTACTGTAATTCAGTCTCTTAAGGTTACAGTACCAGGACTGGATATATTCTGTTGCTGGCCTCCATACTGTACACGTTCCAAGTACATACCTTGAAGAGCAAAGGTTTAAAGTCCTTTCCACCATTTCTAAAAGCAGGGTCTTGTGTTGTATGTAAAGTGCTACAAAGAGACCAACCATCTTTCAGAGCTCCTGGTGTTCCTCTGAGCTACCTGATCAACCTGAGCTACTCCCCCCAGTGCTGGCACCAGTGCACACAGAGGGCACTGAGAACCAGGCCAGGGTTCAATTCAGCTGAAAACTAACCCAGCCATAACCACAACTGTCAGTATTTTTCAGCTGGAGCAGCCTCCCCAACAACTTGACTGTGCAGCTACATGAGCCCTTGTGCCAGCAAAGTGGGAAGGAGTGCCTCTTTAAGCAGAAATGCTGCCAAACATGTAGCCATGGCCTAAATAGGCGAGTCAGAAGAGAACAGAAAGATGACGGGGGGGGGGAGGGGGGGGGAAGGCAGACAGTACAGCTAGCAACACCCAGCTTGTAACTCTTACTTCAGCATTGCCTCCACTGGGAGTTTTACTCTTCATTTTAGTTCTTCCAAAGCATCCTATGAAGCTACAGCTACCCAAGAAACCCATTTGTAGGGTAGGTAGGCCCAAACCTGAATGGTTTAGGTAGCACCTTTAAAATTAAAAGCTATGAAGTTTCACAAAGCTGACAGAGAGCTGTGATCAGCAGCACTGGCACAGGGAGCCAAGCGCACCTCCTTTGTGCTGCTGGAGTCTGATGGTTTGGTCACTGGAATGGCCGTACTGACAACCCAGGACACTCACTCCTTCTTCCAACTCATTTTAATTTAAGGCAGAGAGATTCCAAGAACAGCAAAGCATTAGAGAAGTAACAGAACAATACTGGTCAGCATGAGTGACAAGCTGAAGTGCCCCAGCTAGCAAACCCATGTCAAGAGCGAGCACTGAATAACTTTAGGGAGCTCAACAGCCACTTACTATTTAGCTGTTTGCTAAATGCTCTTTGTTGTGGGGGACTCTGCACTTTAGCTGAACACTTTAATCAATCCACAGCAGCAGTTTCTACAACACAGCAGCCTATTCCTCTCAATACAGTCAGGCATTCTGCAAACAGCTGAAGACAGAAGAACTGAAACACAGAAGCAGACTTAGGAATACAAAACAGGGCTATAGCTTCTGGCTTTTTACTTACCTGCAGCATATTTCAAACTACTCCTTATAACCAAACCCATTACTAGTCCTTGCTCCTTCTAACTGGCGTTACCTTATGAGAACATAACCACAGCCTTCCAAACCCCAAATTAAGCTCCCTCCCACAACTATACCTCAGTCTTTCTTCAGCATTATGACTGCAACCTCTTACACCTTTGCTACTTTTCTCTGTTAATTTTTGCTCCCCTCCTACTCCATCAATTCCCATTAAACCCCCCCCCCATCAGTGACTTCTATACCAGCGCCATTTCTCTTCTGTGATTCCTGCTCACAAACACAGCTTGGTAGAAGCCCTTCTTCCCAAATGATGCCAGCAACATCTCTCCATCTACAAGGCACAGGCCTCTGCTAGTCAGTAGCTGTAAGCCTACAGAACCAGATGTGCCCCTAGGAACAACAGACTGGTAGGACAGAACTAAGGAACCTGCTGCAGCAGACTCAGCAGCTCTAATCCACTCTTACAGATATGCGTTACTTGACAAAGAGAAAGCTTTCTGTAAGGCAAGAGATGGTGATCTCCAGATCATGGTAAACTGCTTTTACAGCAGTGCCCATTCCTGCCTTCAGTTTTCCTTACTCTGAGATAATTATTTTTGTGCCCTGAAGACGAACTCCCATCACTGAAGCAACAACAGTTCCCATAGCTGCTCTGCAGCTTTGGAGTCTGCCAAAAATAAACACAGAACTACACTCAAAAGATGTAACCTACCCAGAATGAAATAGAGAAAGCATTCCTGAATGAGGGGGAACTCAGACCTTGTTTGTGTCTCTGACCACACACACAAGAGGGGGCTGGGGAAAAAAACCAAGAGACTTTCTCTCTTCATCATCCACACAAACCAAACCAGAGTACAGCAGTGCTTGGAGTATGAAACAGCTCATGGATTATTAATTCAGAGATTATTCGGGCATAAAAGAGTTAAACAACAAACTCAGGGGTAAAGCTTAGGACTTAAGGTCCTGGCACCCTTCCTGGGACCCAGACTATCGGACTTGTACGTATCTTTGGATTATACTTGAAAGAACATTTAGACAGAAGCTTGGTTCTTTTCCTTTTGCCAAGTAATTAAACAAATTTGACTTTATTTGTTCTGAAGCACAACCTCATTCCATTAAGCAAGTGTCTAGCTTTCAGAGACAGTTTAAACTCACAAGCTTTAGCTGTTTCCAATTGGAGCTGCCATTATGCCACATCTTGGAGAACACAAGAGCAGAAGAGTAAAAAACAAGTCCCAAACCAACAATTATGTTGTAGGAATAGGCTCCACCAAGACAAATATGAAGTTAAGGGAGAAAAATACCCTTTCCCTTATGCACTGGGCCATTAAATCACAAAAGGGCAAACTCTGGCCATCAGTTCAAATGAAGGACCCTAAGCTAACCCTAACAGCATTTCCATACTTTGGGATCCAAAAGGGCCAGGCCACAGTTTACAACCAAGGATAAATTCCATACATACCAGAAGAGAGGCCAGTTCTCTGCCCCTCACACATCCATATTCCTCAAGTTAGAGGAGCTTTGCCACAGCAGAACCACACAGGCAGGTCCCCAAAGCAAACCCTCTGCCATCACTTTTCCTCAAGCTTTAGTTACAGCTTTCCCCCTTGCTTTTCTGCTACCCTCACTAGATCCAACAGAAAGCATCACATCTATTACAGAGTACTTACAAAGCCAGAAAATTAAGAACCATGTGTATCAGAGTTCATGTTTCAGCCATCAAAGCCACCAAGTATTGACTTTGCAATAGACAATCATTCTAGCCTAAGGATCTAAAGGACTACAGGTTACACATATTATGTGCAGGTTCCACCAGAACATCTGACCTCAGGTGCTCTGGGAGCTGTGTAGTAGTGTTTGTAGCAAGGTTTTTAGTGTTGCTGCCACTATCACTGTATTAAAAACACTAGCCTCCATTGGTCTGGTTTATAGGCAGTTGGAGAGGCCACTGGGTTTGCATTCTTCTGAGTAATGCAATGAAACGGATACAGTTTTCTTGGTTAACACTATCAGGTTAGCTGAAGCCAGCTTTCCAGCATCGACACCACATTAAGAGCAGGAAGAGAACAGAAAGTGAAACCTCCCATTTCTTTCAGGTTTGTTTTGTTCCCTTTGTTATTAGTGAAGTTTCAGCTTTCCACAACAGAAGTTACTTTAAGTTTGAGCTCTAATGTCATTAAAAAGCACAATAATGCACAGCCCAGGTGCTCCAGCACACACGTGGCAGTGTCCTCACTCCCAGACGTGATCCGAGGCCGTACTCATTAGCTGCAGACCACAGTGCTTAATTAAAGTTCCAGACAGCCAGCTTTTCTCTAGCTTTCGCCATGGTGCCTGCCACAGGACAGAAGACTCAAGGGCAGGGAGGCAAAAAGGTCCTCAAAGTACACTGAGAGCCCCCTCCGCTCATCCTGGGGTGTTCTGAAGCAGGACGAGAAGCACGCAGAGCTGCTGCTCCAGTTTGTACAGGACTCACGCAAGGCTGATCATTCAAGTGAAGCTTAAAGCTAGAAACACAGCTCATAAAAGGAAAAATGCAACCAGCTTGATACACTATTAACCTGTCCAAGAGTATCACAGGGAGGCATTACAAAGCATAACAGGAACTCAAAGGATTGCATGGAGGCTGCACTTGCACTCTGATTAGACAGTTGGCTTTCAACTGTTTCCAGCACGAATTGTGAGAGCTGAATACACAGGAAGAGAACTGCAGCTCAACAAATTCATTACAACCACATGTAACACCAACCTCAGGACCTCTCTCCAGGATCCAGGCACCGAAATTTCATCACGTGTTGCATTACATCAAAGGGTTTGCATGTTAAGACTCATCCCAAGTCTGCTATAGCTGACAATGGCATTAAACTCCTCTTTGCTCGCTGGGCCACAAAAATCAGAAGGTGCTTCCTCCACAAAACCAAAGCTGGACATTCTTAAGAATTCTGGAAGCATCCTGACTGCCTGCACAGAGGCTGCTCAGTTCACTGGCAATGGAAACTCAGTACAGAGCTAACCTGTCAGGAAGCACAAGGCTGGCAAGTCATCTCTTACTGCACCAAGTACAATACTAAGGAAGTTAAGGACTGAGTATTTCCTGACTCCTGCATCTCCAGATCCCTGTAAATGCCATTTTTCCTCTACATAGAGAAGCTCATAACTATTACACACTCGTCAATGTGTCTATTTTAATGAAGAATTATTTGCACGTACCAGCCAGATGACCATGACTTCCTCAGTATCTGTTCTAATTAGGGATTTGGTTTGGTACGTAATGAAAGGTCACAGAATGTAAGGTCTGCCATGGGTAAAGAAATGGTACTGCCCTTCAGAGCAGTTCTGAGTTCAAGCTTTAAAAGAGACTGCCCAAAGAACTGAAAATTCAACTGAAGAGAACTGCTACAGCTTTCTGGCTTCCAAAAGGCAGCTTATATATGACAGGAGTCTGTGAAAGTGCATCATCCGCCACATGCTGCAGCTACTACATAAAACCAAGTCACTCGTGTTTCTCCTGATTGCTCTGGCCTTTGGAAGTTTAATTTGAGCACATGTCTAACGGAGAAATAATGAAACCCGGAGTTACTGCTTTCCTAATACAGCATTAATCTCACTTGTACCACAGAGCATCGAAGACACAGAAACCCCACTTTTTTATGGAAATTCCAGACGTGCCAAGGCCAACTGCTTGCAAAAGAACAAATCTAACTCGGGATCCACAGCCAGGGGGGTGCAACCAGGGCTTCATGGCAAGGAAACGATCCTTTTCCCTCAAAAAGGATCGCAGAGGAAACGGTCCTTAGCACAGCGCCGGAGCAGCACAGAGATGGCACAACCCCTCCTCATGATCCCCAGTCCAAGGAACAGAAAACAAGCACAGTTCTTGCTGTCACAATCAGAGGCAGCCATCTTAGTGTGAGGTGACATTTGTCACTGCCAGCTTGGGAAAGTCTTAGGCAATTCCCAGTATTATTTCAAACACACAATATACAATAAGCACAAATATTCAGCTTTCCTCTTCTCCTGGCTAACAGAAGCTGGGAAGATTGGGAAAACCACTTGATCTTTATCTAGCAGTTAGATCTTCAAAGAGCACAAGCATTAATTAATTCTCCCAACACCTCCCTGTGGAATGCAAGTACCACATTCCCCATTCTGCAGATTAGGAAAAAACACAGCTCAAAAGCTGAGTGACAGCAAAATCCTAACCTTGGAGCACAACTCCAGCAAAACATTTCAGGAGCCTGAATTCAGCCCCTCGTGAGAAAGGTGCCAAAGAGTACACTCAAGCCACAGTTTGATCCTGGATCAAGGCACCTCGATGCACATTATATGTCTCTTTGCTTTGCTCGGTTGCATGCAGGCACACCAAGGTATTTCAGGAAGGTTGCATTCCCATCTCCCTCCCTGAGCAGCAGGAAAAAGTCAAGAATAAGCAGTAAACGAAATATAGCTCTTACCTTCTGCTACATCATCATCCACAGCGCCTTTCACCTGAGAAAAACACCACTGAATGTCATTGCCTCCTCCAGCTCCTAAAAAACACAATCACAGCCATGAGACCCCCAGCAGCACAAAGAGCCCTCGCAGTTCCAAGCTGACAGTCTGAGGCAGCGCTGCGCACGCCGCCCACTTCCGCAGCAGCACAATCCCCAGCTGCCCCTCCCCACCTTTTCCTTTACAGATACTGGTTTTGCCAGGAGCCCTTTGCCAGCGTCCAGCACGGCTTTAGCGAAGCCCCTGTAAGCAGCAGCAGCAGCAGCAGCAGCAGCAGCGAGAAGAGCCTCCGTCGCCAAAAGCTCGCTGGACTCGGTAGCGTCGCCAGTGCCAACTTTAGCTGCGCATTTAAAATGAGAGCGCAGGAAAATCCTGCTTCCCACCAGCTTCTTCCTACTTCAGAAGTCAAAACTCCACCAAAAAGCTGTGCCTTTCGGCACAGTCCAACCTTCCCTTCGCTATAAACCAAGCGTCCATTCGATTCCTTCTTCTCCGAAAGCACCGATCTCGACCTCTGCGCTAAAGGCTAAAGAAAAGGGATTTTACCACGGGTTTAGAGTGTCTTCGCAGAAGTAACAAAAGCAACTACCAGCCTGCGAACAAAAAGCAGCAAATCCAAGCAGCAAAGCAAAGAAGCAACCAGATGTGAACAAGTTCTACTACCATAGAACACGGAGCGAAGAGAAAACTTGAGGAACATCCCTGGCTGGGCGGAAGGCAGTGATTCATTTGAACCCTGCCACCAAAACACACACCAAAATCACCACCCAGTTCTTTTGCATTTCATTCTGAGCAAATCAGTGCCAGGCTGAGGCCGTACAGGAAGGGACTGAAATGGGCTTTGCCGCTCTCTGCTTTGCCGCTCTCTGCTTTGCTTTTTTTTTTCCTCTCCTCTAAAGCCACTGTCAAAATGGAACTTTTCCTCCACACAATTCAACAAGGCTGAGCAACAGATGGCACCTGCCCATCCATCCAGAGCCCTGCATGGCTTTGGGGATCACAAGGAACACAGAAGGGGCTTCTTCCCTCTTTCACACCGAGTTAAGGGGGAAAAAAGTCAAAACCAAGGAAATCGGAAGCCCCTAAATAATCTCTCCAGCATGGACCAGGTCTAAAGGGGTCGTGAAGTGCCGGGATAGATCAGAGCCCAACCTGCATTTTTCACTTGGCTCCTTCTCTCAAGGATTGGGGACATTCAAGCTCCATCACCTGAGCAGGTGAAGGCGAGTGCAAGTACCCATGTGAGAGATGTCAAGCTGCCTTTTGCAGCTGCAGTGGAGGGTTTACCACGCACACCTCTCCCCCAAATCCCATACAAGCTCTTTTCCTGCCTCTCTCCACCCTCTTCATTTGTCAGAGAGCAGCTGGCACCATGGAAGCATTTGAAGGGGGCAGCCTGAAGGAAAATCACTGCTCTGTGTAAGGCCAAAATTCTCTTCTCCATACAATTTACTTGAACCAAGCTGGCACTTCCCCCCCTCCTGAAACAAAAAGAGGAGGAGGGTGGAGCATGGGCATATGGTGTAGGGGGAAAAGGCAAAGCACAAACCTACCCAAGCCTCCCCTGCTCGCTCCTCCAGGCGCAAAGCGCTGAAAAGACAATTCATTTTGCAGAGGAGGGGGATGAATTCATTTCCAAGCAAAGAAATCGCGAGGAGAAGTCAGAAGGAAGAGATGCCTCATGCAGACACACTTCCAGCCTAGCGAGAAGAGCGCTCCAGGATGCAAAATGGGGAGCAGGCACAGGAAGGAACGAGACAGGGAACACAGCAAGACCTGTGCTATTTAATTACATCCTGTGCCCAATTCTAGGGTCCTTTGCAGGCGCTCAGCAGCTGCTCCCTACGGAAGGTGCAGCCCCGCTCTGGACACAGGCACGGCTGCACCCCCAGCACCTCTGCCCGCTCCTTCCTAACTCCACCTGGGAACAAACGCAGCGAACAGCACAACACGAACCGAAACGGGCAGGGACCCCCCCGCACACCCAACTTCCACACACCCGCTTGCCCAGCCCAGCCCCTCCACCTTGCTGCTTCCATGCCTGGTTTTTATCCTCCCCCCCCCCCCCCCCCCCCCCCCGCCC
>NDXB01008290.1:137318-164358 GCA_002631895.1 Agapornis roseicollis
GGGGGGGGGGGGGGGGAAACCTTCCCGCAGGGCCCCCGGGGGGCTCCCCCCCGCCGCATCCCCGCCTTGCCGCCGGTGCTCGGGTTTGGTTCTCTCCTTCGCTCCACTCCCTCACTTCCTGCTCTGCCGTCCCCGCCCGCGCCAGCAGGACCGGCTCCGTGCACGTTTTCCGCCCTCTTGGACGCTTTCCACAGCGTCTGCAGGCTCGGTCTCTGGTTTCACCGGGGAGCCCAAGCGCGGCTTGGCCGCTCTCGTTGCTATTCCCTGCGCACACCCGGCCGTGCTCTGAGCCATTTTTAGCCTCCGCCACCTCTCACGCTGACAGCCAGCGAGATCTACAAAGGAAGGCTTCCAGCAGAGCCCAGCTTGGCTCAGCTCCTGCTGGCTCCGAAGGGATGAAGGCTCCTTTTTAGCTCGCTGGGTCCCAGTCGGAGCCTCAGCTGTGGTTCACACACAGGGCTCGGGTAATTGATTCAGTCCAATCTATTTAAGATCTTGTGAAAGTCATCAGCTTCCCTGCACAGATGTTTGTGCAAACGTCTTCTTTCTCCTCAGGCTGGGTAGAGCTTGTTAATCCACATTGCACTGGGACATTCATGAGCTCATCCTGCCACAGCCTCACCGTGTGCCCTGGAACAAGTCTCCCAAGTCATCACCTGCACCAACTGCATGTTCAGCTCTATACACCAAAGAGGCAAAGGAGCACTGAGTGCTACTCAAGTGCAGCCCAAACCATGGACCTGCAGGACTTGAACACCTCCACACACCCCCAAACAGGCACCAGCAATCCCCAGGTTGAAAACTGCTGTGGACAAACGCAGATTTACCTCTACACCTGCAAATAAAATCAATCTCTTCAACAACAACAACGGTTGAAAAGGACTTGGCATAGAGAGGGCATTCCGGGGCAACTCACCGAAGTTTGGGAATCTCTGGAACCAAGTGCTTTGCTTAGGCCATTTTGCGAGCAATCCAAAGATCTGAAACCAGGCACAGCACAAGTTGGGAAGCAGTCACAACCGAGACGGGATCTTCTGCGGTCACGCCAGCACTAACACCCAGGTCCACGGTTCCCAGAGGTCAAGAGCAAATTCATTCAGTTCTACCCATTTGTGGCCATGTTCAGACAACACCAGATTGGGAAGGAAAGCTGCATTCCTCGTTTGTCAGGATTCCTTAAGAACATCCTTTTCAACCCCAACAGAATTTGCCTGCAACCGCATAAAGTCAAGTCCCATTCATCCATTGCCTCTGTACGACTACTGCAGAATTTGGCCTTCAGAGTAGGATAAGCATCATTTCAAGAACTTGTTGCTTAAAAAAACAAGGGCAATCAGACCTGCAATTAGCTCCGTAATAGAAATTAATGAAGCTTTAGTATATACCTTATAATTAAGCCAAAATCCCTCTTAGAAAAGATTTAATATCATGGTGCCAGAAGGATGGATCCTAATTCCAGCATTTCAGGGTTTTATTTTGAACTAACTGAGCTACAGACTATAATGAAGTATAATAAATAACACTAAATCACAGCCTGGGTAATTAGTAAGACATCTGGGGAATCACAATCACCGTGTGGGTGTTCACTTGTTCATTCACACAACACAAGCCCTCTGCAGAGAAGCCTCTCAGGCTGTGTTTGTTAAAGGGCAGTGAAGAACACAGAGTGGCCAGTTCACAAGCAGCATCAATCAGGAGCTCCCTTAGAACAACTTAAACATCAACATGGATGATGTGACTGGCAGCCAATAAAACGTCTATTAATGTCAAATCAGTGATCAAACAACCAAGGCCTCAAAGAACTCTGTCAGCAGCTCACTTTGTACCTGCTTTAGTTTCCCAGCCATTTGACCCGTTAGACAAGACTGTAATGAATTACAACAATTCCATTTAGAAATAAAGGGGGTAATTATCACCAGAATTATCACTGGTATTTAGTAGTAGCTGAGCAATCTGGGATCACCCCCAGGTTAATTCAGGGCAATGCAGTTCCCTGCAGCCTTCTCCTCTGTGCTTCGCTCTGTTCAGCTTCAGGAGCCTCACTCAGAGTTTCCCACTGCTTGTTGGCAGAGCCTTTCACAGCCTTTGCTCCTAGAGAATGTTTGCTCATATTGACCCTGTGTTTCCCCATTCCTCATTCCAGGTAATTGTCTCTACCTGGGTAATGAAGCAGCCACTTCATTAACCACCATTATCAAAAGAGTGCTGACTCACACCTTAATGCTGCCACATTGGGTTCATGGTGAACACAAGGTCTGGCAGGCTCCCAGGGTGAGCCTCTCTGACCTCCCAAGGTCACATCCACACCAACCTCTCTGGGGCAGGTCCTTCACACTTGCTGCAGGGCCAGGAGCACTCTGTGGCCACGCACAGCCCTCATTTGAGTTTTCCCACAGTATTTACTCAACCTGCATTCATTTTGACCCACCTGTAAAGCCCCAGTGGCCAGAGATGTCCTGCTAAAACCAAGGTTTAAACAAAGGCTTAAGCAGTTCCAGTCCCTGCCTTGCTATCCTAAACTTGAGCACTGCAAAGACATACGTTGCACCCCACGTCACTAGAGCAGTTCCACTAAAGTCACTGGGCTTCATTTTTGGAAAGGGGAAAAAGTTCCTGGCAGTGATGAGAATCTGTGCCATTGGGGCAATCATACTCAGAAGGAGCACAAAACATCATCCTCCCCTCATCAGTCAAGTATGAGCAGCGATCAAAAGCAGAAGAGGGTGGTCCAGGACTTTCAGTTCACTTTGCCACTGGCAGTGATCTTCTAAAGAACCATTTCCCAAGGCAAACAACGTCACAGGCCTGTGCAATGGCTCTGCAGCCACTGAGCAAGCCTGTGACACAACCTCACCGATTCTGGTAAAGAAGTAGCTTGTGTCACCTCAGAAACATGAAGTTCACTGGGTTAAAGCTCTGTCATTACAAGGGGAAGCCTCAGAATCTTCTCAGAGAAATTACTAAGGCTTTCCCTTAACTTTAGCCTTGTGCAAGCAAACAGAAGAGCCAATCAGACTTGGAAAGAATCCTGTATGTTCAGTACAGAAGTAGTTTGCAAGACGGGTTTCAAACCAGCTCTGAAGCTGATTTGGTTAAAGCACATCTAAGTTACAGTGACTGAAAACACAGTTTGCAGAATATGAGTCTAATGGCTTATTTAGGCACAATTTGTACAGGATTCATGGACCTGAGCCTTGGCAGGTTTATTGTAAAGCAAGAGCAAAAATACAGGGGAAACAAAACCTGTGGAAAGGAAGGGAAAAGGCCTTAGAGGTAGAAAGGAGCTGCCTCTGTGGAGGGAGGAAAACAAGTGGTTTTCATCTAGAAGATATCCCACTATTTTGGGGTTAAAAACTAAGAAACAGGGATAACTTGAGGTGTGTAGAAAAATTACAGTCCTCTTTTACACTTCTTCCTGTGTTTGTTACAGACTCTGGTTAGTTCTGTTTGAGGGTGAGGCCAAAGAAAACCCAAGAGAAGCCACCAATCCCACTGACACTAAAGCTGCAGCTTTACAAGACTTCGATTTAGCTCTTCCTGTAACATAGAAGCTGCCGTTAACAAAACACATCCCTCGGGATAACCTGGCACTGGGAGTCTTCCACCTCAACATAATTTGGAGCTCTGAAACGTCCCAGCAGTGGGAAATAAACCAAAACTGAAACCAGACAAGAGCAGCGCTCCTGAACTCAGCACCACGAACACAAGGCACTCGCAAAGTCTTTTTATTCTAACAAGAAAGATTAAACACTGAACTACATTGCCCAAAATCTCAGCAGCACTTCCACTAACAGGCACTTTTAAGAGCAGATTAGATAACCTCCTACTGGGAATCGTCTAAGTAGAGCTGCTCCCTGCCTAAGGGTAAGAGATGCCTTAGTCCTTTCCAGCCCCACTTTTCACCATTCTAGAGAAAAAACCCAGGTTCTTTGTAGCAGTGACAACAGCAAGATAGAGCAAACCCAGTAACTCCATGCCCAGAGAGCACTTCAACAAGGATTAAGATTCCCTTCTCCTATTAGCCTTTAGAAAGGGAATAATTAATAACCTTCAGTCTCTTTGAATAAATTGAGCTCAATGAAAGGAACATAATAGCAACAACTACAGTAAAAAGCTATCTGGGGGGGAAGGAAAGCACTTCATGCATAGACTTAACTGATACACGCTGCATCTCTAAGCACAGAGGAGCTCACAGGTGAGAAGAGCTTTGGTCCTCACCACCTTTATGGGTACACTGAAGGAAGGGGAGGAGCCAAGACACACAACTGCAAAGGGCCTTGACTGGGTTTGGTTTGGGGTATTTTTTAACCTCCAGACTCTTATGGCCTCCATCCACAAACCCTTCTTTCTGGGGAAGGGTTGCAGTGTTGTTGAGGGAACAGAAGGGTTCATGTTTCCTTCCTAACAAACCCCTATAGGTGATCCAAGTAAGTGAAAGAGAAGCCTCAGTCCTCTGCAATACAATTTTGCTTCACAAAAGCAACAAGTAGAAAGCAAGTGTGTTAAGAACACTGCCTTCTATAGGATTACCCTGTTATTTTTCACAGTGGGGATTAGCATCTTCTGGTTTAGATTCTTACTAAGACAAAGAACTTCTATGCATTAATGAAACGACGGAGCTATTATCTGTCACTATGAGCTGGAAGAATTCTACCTGCACAGGTTTATGTCAAAAGGGATATGTAAATACAAGGCTTAGCTCAAGCCCTGTAGTTATCTTGTATGTACCACTGAAACCATTGTTATTGACAGAGATAAAAAGCCAGCTGATCCAAAGAGATTACCATCAGCTCCTTGCAATCATGGTTTTGTACTTTGAAGAAGCCTGTCTTTTACTAGCATTTTGCACTAAGACGTTAATTGCCAGCTCTGTGTGGTGCCAACAGCACGTAGCAACTCAGCACATCAGTGATCCCACTTTGCCAGGAGGAATGTTCCTTAAAAAACATGGATTGTGGGAAGCCATGATTAAATACAGAATGTGGAATAAAATGCCACTGGAGGCTTTGAACTCAAGCATTCCTCCTGCTGCTGCTCAGCTCTAGGCAAGTGTTGTTCTTTGAGTCAGCTTGGGGTTGCTGACTTCTCCTGGTACATAAAGGGTGTGAGCAGGTTGATGTCCCAAGCCCTGGAATCACAAAAAGACGTAAGAAGTTCAGCTTGTTTTTCCAAGGAGTCTTCAGCTTTTGATCCCAGAGGGAAATGTGAAAATGTGACTTGTAAAACCAAACAAAAGCTGAGAAGGAAAGCAAATGCAAGGAGCTTAGAAGTAGTCTCTCTTCAAAATGCACTTAATGGAAACTAGAAGTGCAAGTATTAGTAGTAACTTACTCTGAGCAGTAACACTATCCCTCTGGTATTGCTTGAGTCCTGTGCAAACAGGACGTGTGCAGGTAACTGGCATGATTTGCTTTAGTAGTTCATTAACTTACTCCTTCGTGTTCAAGCTCATTTCTCTTTTGGTTTCATTTTTCATTAACGAAAGCACGTATTTCTCAGCTGGTTTTGGTGTGCCTCAAACTTCCTCTCCTTTAGCAACCACGAGTGGAGTGTTCGCACCTGAAACTGCTCTGAAACTTTCTTTGCTTGCTTTGTCACACAGTTCTGCTGGTAACGGGCTCGGAAGGCAAGGCCAGGAATGAACTGAGAAGGGAAGGAAGGGAGGCCGGAATAGCAGAATGAATTGTTCCATTCACATGGCTTTTCTGCTAGGGAATAAGTTCACATTGTAAACAGGAGAGAGGTGTGGTTTGCAGATCGGACAGGAAATCCTTAGTTCTAATCCTTGCTGTGTTGTTGAGTCCCTTGGAGACCTTGAGCAAATGCTTTCTGTTCCTTTTTTTAATTGGAAATAAAGTGGGGATGATAGCACTGAACTAGTTCATAGCAGCGGTCCGGCAGTTAAAACATCTACAACATGCTTTAAAACCAGCTCGTAGCACACAGGCTTGGAATCAGCTTGGCTGCTTGTCTGAGGCTATTTCCTCACCCTGCTTTGAGGACCAGGGACCTTTGGGGGCCCAAGGCAGCAGCGCACATGCAGAGCCTTTGTTTTCCTCATTGTAACAACGCAAAGCAGATGCTTTAGCAGGGATAGAAGGAAATGTAGCCTCACAAGCAGTAGCCATTGCCTGGTGTGCTTTGTGGCCAGGCAGTCTGCCCTGCCACCCTTCACACTCACTGTGGCTGCATTTAGCCTGGCTGTAAGCAGGTTTCTTAGTCCTTTTGTTCCCCTTGGGATGCAGGGAGCACACCTGCAAGTGAAGAGTGTGAGAAGATTATGGCTGAGGAGGATGCGTTCCGTAGGAGGGCTCTTCAGTGTGCTGGGCCCTCAGTAGAAGCCGCTGTTGAGCAGTGTGGCAGCCTCCTGTGCCCTGAGACCCCACGTACCAGGTGCAGGTGCCTGGCAAAGTCGTGTCTGATGTAAAGAGTCCTGGGGCCAGCAGATGATGGTGCTGGGCTGGGCATACTGAGGAAGCGCAGAGACTGGAGGTGTGACAGCCCTGCCTGCCGTCATGGCAGAGATCCTGAGGTTTGCAGGGCACGCTCTTTGGATGGATGTAAATGACGGTGTAGGTGAGGAATCCGATTTGCAATCTCACCATCCTACTTGAATCAGGGAGAGCCTGCAGTAACACAGCCTGCTACCAGCAGCACGGGAAGGTGAAAGGCCAGGCTCCGAAGAAGTATGCCTTCACCTCAGGTTTCTCAGCCTCTCCTTCACCTAGAGCTTACAGATCGAGTCTGGGAGCTCCTGCGCACATGCGACTCCTGCTCGTCCAGAGCATCCATGGAAACGTTTCTAGAACTCAGTTTTCCTCCAGAATGAAACCTCATGCAACAGTTGCTGTTACCGAACCTCCTGGAAGCAGCTTAAATGGTAGGCAGGGAAAAGAAGGGGAAAAGTGGGTTTCCACTCCCCCTCCCATAAGGCACTGCTAGTTTTTCTAGTTTCATCAAACTCTCTTCTTTGTGTTGGTTTCCCCAGCTGCACAAACACAGGAGATGCTGTGCTCCGTTCCCTCCTGGAGGTCAAGTCTCCAAGGGGGAACATTCCCAACCCTAAGACTTTTTGGCATTGGAGCGCCTCAGCCACTTATGGTCTATAATTACACTCTCACCTTCTTGTTCCATCATCAAACACCGATGTCAGAGTCCTGGAGGGGGGAGCTGGTGCCTTCTCCGACACAGGCAAAGACTGGGCACACAAACCTGACACGTCCTTGCTGTAAGCACTGCTGCAGTGTTCCTTTGGGTGGGGATATGCCATAAAGTTCATTTCAGGACTAGAAATGTTATCACTGGCCTCGCACAAAGATGGATTAGGTTTGAGTGTGTCGTGCGTTTCGCCTGCTCTCACAGAAGTCAGGACAGATCTTCATTAGTTGCAGTGACATTTAGATCAGGCTTTCCATACAGAGCCTGCCAACAGCTTTAGAATGGGGTGTTGACGGGTGAGCAGGATGTGTTGCTGAAGTACAAAGAGGGAAATCTGGGTTGTGATTTGTACACAGGTGTAAGTATCAGCATTCGTCCTCAAGTAAGGACTGCAGAGGTTTCAATACTCGCATAGCGTATCTATGTAATGATGCAAGGCACAGTAAACAGGGACAGACAGATCCAAAAGGCATCCAGAGATCTTCATAAAGAGGCACCCGTGTAAACTGTGTGGAATTTGGAGCATGGGCACACGAGGACACGGGATCCAGTTGATAGGTCTGACAAGTGACTGCACGGAGGTGCAACGATTGTCACATACTGGTTGTGTGGGGTGTTGCATGCAAAGTGAAATGAGTTCATCTGAGCCACTAGTGCAGGGCTTAACTATTCCAACGGGTTCAGGTTGACTCCTTTTCCTTTGCTTAACAGTGCATTGGCAGCTTGCATGGAGCCAGGTGTGTTACCCCTGGCACCGCCGCTGGTAAAGCTGGTCCTGCAGTTTCATTGTTTTTCCTTTACGGTCACTAAAGTAAAAAAGTGGAAAAAAATAAAATAGTGCAGAGAAATTTCATCTTCCCCCAACTTTGTGCAGTCCAAACTGGAGAGCGACCGGGAATCCTTCCCACAGAGTGGAACTTCCCTGGACTCTACAGGGGCTCTGCAAAATCCACAAGCTTATCAGTCGTGTTTCCAATAGGAGGCAGGATACTACCGAGAACATCCATCCACTGAGCAACTACAGGGGGTTCCCAGGATGTCTGACTCCCACAGAACTGCTAGGATCTCTTTCTTGCTGCTATAACCATAAGCCTTTAGAATCCACGTCTCTGTATTGTGCTAAGCAAGGTACTGGCTTCCATGCCAAAGGAATCAGACATTTCTTCCTCCACAGCCCCTGCAGAAACAACACTTGGGTTGTTCTGACCAGTGCTGGGCAGTCCAGATGCAGCAGAAGGGGGGCTGTGATTGAATCGATGCTTCTCACAGTAGCACAGTTCAGTGCTGTGGTTCACTGAACGGTGCTGCAGTTACATGGACTCACAAGAAGGAAAGGGGCAGAACAAACCACCCGGGACAGGCAAAGAGTGAAAGTTGATGGAGCTGCAGCCTGCAGTGATTCTAATGGAACATTTGGGCCTCAGCAAAACAGCACTTGGTTTCTCAGAGCGTGCTTGAGCAGCTCTTATCAATACTGCCAACACATCAGTGGGTTTATTCAAACACATTTTATGGCAGTTATGTGGTACCATACCTGGAGGCAAAATTAAGGGTAAGATTTTACTTAAAGGATGTGATTTCCATGAAATCGCCTCAGATAAGAAGGCAAAGTGCAATGTTTTGAGTTGATTTTTTCCCTCATAAATGTTCCTCCCAAGAGACTCAATTTAAGTTCTTGTTCTGCTTGATTCTCTCCAAGACCTTGGGCTTGGCTGTTGGAGAGCGGACATTTAGTGAGCAATCCAGTGACCTTGGTGCAAGGCAGCCTCCTGGGAAACAGAGGCAGAGTCGAGATAAACTGAAGGCCATGGATTAGGGAGTAAAAGAAACAGCAGCTGTAAGGACTCAGAGGCATTGGAGGAGAGGGGGAGCTGAGAAGTTCTGGGGCTCGAGTTCCCAGGACGGTGTTATCCAATCCTAGCAGTGTTAAGGGTTAAGGTGCCCAGTGTGGGTAAGGTAGTGGTAACCAATGATATGAGGCATAACAACGCAACTGATCAACTGTAGTAAGCCAAGTAGTTACGGTGATGTAATGGTAATGTAAGAATAAGGTATAAAAGTAAGCCGTGTAAGCCAATAAATCGATGTCTGCCTAGCGATCATATTGGTCGTTCGCGTCTTCCCTCGCCGGGATCTCCAGCACTTGGCCTCTCACATTGCAAACCAGTGCCCTAATTAAAGCTGTTGCTGGCCACCATCAGCAAAGACTCAATCTTGCTTTCTCTGTACTTCGCCAAACAAGAACAAAAGGGGCTTGAAGGGCCTTCGTTTTTCACTACACTGTAAAAGAGTGCATTTCAAAGCTTGGAAAACCTTGCTTTCCACAGAATATAAGAGCAAAATGTAGAACTCAAATCTTTTCTGCCAGCTCTCACCCAACATTACGAAGGCAGATAGATTCCTTAGGGATCCTCAGCAGAATGACAGCACAACAAAGCTGTTATCATCAAATCTGTGCAAAAAGATCCTTTTACTTTTTAGGTCACCTCTGTACCCACTTTCATTTCCCTGTTTTCTCATTTCTTGGCCATGCCTCTGCGCAGGGTTCCTCTCCTTGGGTTAGATGGAACATTGCACAAGGGGGCAATTGTTTGCTTAAAGCACTATCTCTCTATTGTCCTTTTAGAACAATAACAATGAGACAACTGGACTCTGGATCTGCCACAAGACATTAACACCAGGCATCGCAGGCAATGAGGCTGCAGTGCTGATTTGCAGAGGTGTTTCCTGCAGCAGCTTGAAACAGATTCCTTCTCTGCTTGTTGTTTCTTCTGATTCCCCTGCGTGGTGCCAGCATCAGCACAACCCTTAGAAGCAGCCTGGGTGTAGCACTGGTTTCATCCAGGATTGCCAAGGTTGCAGTTCCACAGAGCCTGGCCACTCCTTCCCTCCCAAGTCGTAGGCAGTTGCTGACTCCAGAGTGGTGTTTGCCATCCACACAGCAGGGATGATGTGATGCACAGTGCTCCAAATCAAATGGGGCTCCCATGGAATAAGTGCCCTGCTTCTGCTGTGACTGTGATGGTTTGTTTACCAAGAAAGTCCCGTTGCTGTGATTGGATTCAGGAATGTATTCAATTCTGGATGCAGCACCTAATTCTGCAACTGGTCTGGACGGGGAGGCTGGGGAAGCAATAAAGAGTGGGTTAGAAAATGCCATCCACAGGGCCCAACCTGGCCGCTGAAACTTTGCTGAACCAGAAGGATGTTTATCCAGGCTTACTCCCTGCATTTAGAAATGTGGGTTTGGCCATGAGACAATTCAAACCAAGATCTCCATGAGGAGCATTCCAACAAGCCTAGGACGTCTGTTGAGAGCAGTAATGAACCATCAGACCTTTGTTTTTTCCCAGTGTCTAATGTTTCTGGGACTCCTAAGAAGGGTTCAGCTGTGTGCACTGGTAAACAGTGGTGTTCTTCATTGCGTTCTAATGCACATCATTTCCTTTAGTGAAAAAGATTACAGCCCAGATCAAAAGGGGATTGGCCCCATAGCCTTTCTTTGTAAGAATCAGGGGTAAGCTCTTCACTAGAAGACTGACAAGGAACTTCGGGGATGTGGATTTTCATCTCTGTTCTGTTTCCCATTTGTTGCATGAGCTCAGCAAATCCTCTCATTTCTTCCTTCCTTTTTTCTAAAAGCAGGAACAAGAATGGCTTCTTCAGCGAGGTTCATGCGTTTGGGTTATCTCACTGCACTTAACCTTGAGCAGCCTCACTTCTCTTTGCTCCATAAATAACTCTAGAATTGCTATTTACTAAATAAGACCTGAAATTCCTTTGGATCTCCATATATAAACGTGTGCTGGGTAGGATTTTGTGTGCTAACAGATTGTGAGAGGAAACCAAATGAAACCATCATCTAAACCTGGCACATTCAAGGTGGGGAGTAAGTACCCTCTGTGGAATTTGGCCAAGAACAAAGAACTCTCTGGACAATTTTTGCTAAGAAATGCAGGTCCCAAAAGCTCTTTCGAAATAGTTCACGTGTGAAGGAAATGTCCCTTTAACCGTGTGCAAGGAGCCAGGATCTTGGGGTTTAATTCCCATCTGAGAAGGTGTAGAATTTCCAGGGATGTGCCAAGCCTGAGGCCATGCTGCTGGATGGCTCCAGAGAGAGTGGACACTTGCTTGGTTATTTTTGGATGCACGAGCACTCCAGTCAATGACGCCAGTGTTGCAGCTGTAACAAAGAGAGGCTTCTGTGTTGTTGTGGAGATCAAACTTGAGTGGTTGCATGGAGGAGGGGAGGAGAAGAGGAAGAATGGACGGGCTGCCCCAGAGCACGTTCTGCTAGCAGCATGAATTCCTTGTTTAATTAAAGAGCTAATGAAGCTCCGTGTGTGGATGCAGAGAACAATGAGTTGTGGCCTCCCTGCGTTGTGCACTTCGTGTTAAGAAAACAAAGCTCAATTTGTCATCATTCCCGGAGTTTTGCTTACCTCAGAGCGCTGATCTAATCGATGTGACAGATACGAGCTGCCTTCGGAGTCTTAATGGCTCATGGGAGAAGAGATTCCCAGGCTTTGGAAGAGACTGGGGAAACGTGCTGAAATAGGAAAGGCAATTTGTTTCAGATCAGGTTTAAAAGAGGGGATTTCAGTGTAATCAGGAAAGTGGGGAGGAGACTGAGGAGAAGACTGGAAGGAAGATGACATGGTCTGGTGTGAGGTGTCTCTGCTGATGGCAGGGGTGGAACTGGATGATCTGAACGTCCTTTCCAACCCAAACCATGCTATGATTCTATGATTCTACATTGGAGAGTCATGAAAACAAAACAATCCCTAATTTTTAGGGAAATTGAAAGGAAAAATGCAGACATCTCCTTATTTATAGTGGGAATGTGGGCTGTTAGTTCAAATGCTATGAAACAGGAGGGAAGCCTAGAGAAGTTATAACAAACTTTCAGACCTGCATAGCAAAAACACAAACCAGCCACTGTCAGAATGGGAACCTGTGTGAGGTTTCCTGTTGATGCTGAGCTGTGATTGTCTGAGACAGGGCCTTACAAATTTCTCAGTGCTTCAAAGGAAAATCCAAGTGGAAAAATTCCCATTCTTTCCCCTTCAAAATTTGTTTCATGTTCCCCCCAAATAAACACAAATGAAGCAGGCTTGGTGAGGCCTCTCCCATTCATATGTTCCAAAAGGTATGTGGCATTTCAGTTAATCCTGTCCCCCAGGAATACTTCCAAGCTCTTCAGAGCGGCTCAGAGTATTCGCCCTTGATGTACCTGAGGTTAACATTTGGTGTGTGGACAGTGTTGGCTGTAGCAGGATGGAAAGGAGGTTTGAGACGGGAGTTCACAATTGTGGGTAATTTCTGTTCTACGTCTCAGTCGTCAATGATGAGTCAACCTGGCTTGCAGAACAGGGAATGGCTTTTCCACAGCCTTCGCTAAAACGATGACACTTTTACACTTTGCATTTTTCTCCTTTTTTCTAACGATGACATCAGCCAAGAGAGGGAAGCAAAAGCGTAACCACAGGAGGCAGATCTGGAGCAGCAGCAGTAAGGTAACAGGGAGCTTCCTCTGGGACGTGTTTATACCTGTATCCAAAAACACAATGCAAAAGGGTGAGCAGGAATTCTGAATCACATGCACCTAGGAAGCTGGTTTAGCAGAGGCCTGGGTAGCTGAGGAAAATCATTTTCTAGAGTCTTCTACTGCTGTGTGATTGCACTAGCAGTGATGATGAGCTTCAGAGCACTCTAATGCCTGTTACATGGATGTTAGGAGCCCATAACTGCTGTTTGTAAGGCTGAAACTCAAAATGGGTATTTAATTGCTTTAGAATACTGCAAACAGCGGTCTTAATTCCAGTGAGGTTTTCACAGTTCAGGACTCTTCTCCAGTGCTGTGAAAAGAGTGACTTCAGAAATCCTTACGTGTTAATGCATACAATGGGAAATAAATTGGCTGCAAGAGGTGAGCTGAAGAGTAGGAAAAGCATTTGACCATTTTTCAGTTGCCTTTACAGAGGTCTTCCATAACAGTGCTGGTTTAGGTTCTAAATCAGAGCTAGACTCATGAGTCACTGCTGGGTCATTGCTACCCCTTCAGTTCTGGGTGCGAGATGTTTTACACAGCTCTACTGTGTCAGGTTTTCAACTGAGAAAAGACACATTGCTTTGCTCCTCCATTATCCCAAGAGAGCTTCTGACCCATATAAATGATAAAGCTACATTTTACTCTCATAGTAGACATGCAGTGAAATATATCCACTGATTGTTTATCTTCCAAGCAGTTGAAAGGTAATGATTGAAACTATATACTGCTTCCCCTCCTCATCACCTCTATCTGCCCCCTATACATCCCTTTATTCATTGGGACAGCAGAAAAGCTAAAGAATGAGCCCTGGAAATCTTTGCTGGATGATGACCCCCAAAAAGGGCTGCTCATAAGTCACATCCAACCTGCTACGTACAGGTTTATTTGGCTCCAAGTACATACACTGGTTGTTGGAGCAGTATTTTCAGAGTATTTGGGTACTGTAGTGAAGTGTCAATCTTTCTGCTTCAGGGAAGGCTTATTTACATGTGAAACAGCTCTAAAAGAAGAAGAGTGGCTGTGTTGATCTCTTCCTGTCCCCCAGCATCAGCAAATAAGTGATTCCCAAGCACACAGAAGATGCTGTATTTTCCTCAGAGCATGGTATGGGATGTGCTAGCAGTGCAGTCAGAGGCAGTTTGCTCTGTTGCCACTTGCCCTATGGATAGAAGCAGCGAGCTTCAGGCTGTGCTTAAGCCAGTGCTTTACACGAACCCTAATTTGATGGTGGCTGCTAATAGCTTCTCAGAGGGATTACACCAACTGTTAAACAGTCCATAGAATAAAATACAGGCAGATAATGGAGGGATGTGAGAATTACCACATTCTGTCCAACCCAAGAGCTATTTCATGCAGCATGTTTCTTGTAACATAGCTGTCCTTTGAAAGAACTGAATCCTTCCAAAGACACTCAAAGATGACACTTACAGCAAGAATATGCCCTTTGACTCTCAGAATAAAGCTCTGAAAGTAAAGGCTGACTTTGCTGGTAATAACAGGCCTATAAAAGATATAGTTATCAATACACATATCCAGTTCATCATTAAGCCTTGTTTGGATGCAATTACAGCCTTTCTACTGGACTTCTCTTTAGTTCATCCTCCAGGGTTGTGTGGTTGCCCGTGCTGGAGGGAAGCAATGACTTCCAGAGGGTTTTCCCCATAGAGGAGGTTTCTATGGATGCTGAAGGGATCTGCTGGGCCCTGTCGCTCATCGAAACTCTGCAGTAATGCTGCCACCTACGGAAGATTTCACAAACCCGACCTTTGCAGCCTGGCTGATGCATTGGCAGCAGCTGTGAAAACAGGATTTGAACGTGCCCCTCGGAGCTGCTGCTGGAGCTCCACATCTTCCAGGGCATCTCAGTGACTGCGGACACGAGGCGGCTCGAATTCTCT
The DNA here is from genome assembly GCA_002631895.1 of Agapornis roseicollis. Taxonomy (NCBI): domain Eukaryota; kingdom Metazoa; phylum Chordata; class Aves; order Psittaciformes; family Psittacidae; genus Agapornis; species Agapornis roseicollis. Next base: position 151,926 of record NDXB01008290.1, read on the forward strand.
TCCTTCCAAATCAATCAGTTTTGAAATTGAAATCGCTTCCGGAGATTGATCCTTAAGACAATATTTGTGCTTGACAGCGGCACCCCAGGCCCTCATGTGTCCAATATCACTGCCCCGCTCTGCTAAGTGCTGTGAAAACATCAGAAAGAGCTGGGCACCGCTCCCAGCCCCCTGCTTCCTTGGTACTGCTGAGGAAGTTGTCATGGATCGCTGCCTCTCCAGGGAATACCTCTCTTGCTGCACGTATGTGGCATGTTTGCTTTGTGTGTGCACCATGAGGCAGTTCATACGGCACGGCAGGTGCCATTGTGTGTCTCACAGCAGAGACCTGACAGGGATGCTGTGCGTTACATGGGACAAGAGGCTACAGGAGCCATGTCCAAGGCTGGCACTGCAGGCTCAAGGGCACGCTTTGGTTTCACCTTTATGTCCCACCCTGGGACCCACAGGGAGGATGAAAACGTGCAAGAAACACACGGTGAAAACCAACCCCAAAGGCTTGAGGTGAGGCCGTGCCTGTGAGCACCATTCCCTCAGAGGAAAGCGCAGCTCCCCCCGCCGCCGGCCTTGCGGACAGCCCTGGAATGGGGAATTTCGGAGGGAAAAGGGAGCAATGTGCTCCCTTTACTCCTCCTGTGCTGAGCAGGGGGACAAGAAGCAGCCTGAAAGGTTTGGAAGGGAGAAAACTCCCCTCAGGTGTGAGGTGCCTCAGGTGCCTCCATTGAGCCGCTGATTGCTGAGGGCGGCTCTGAGGGGTTCCGGAACCTTCTAGAACTGGGCGGGGCAGCCCCGGAGGCTGAGGTAACGCCTCCTCCTGCCTGCTCAAAACGTGGATGCTGCCTTTTTGTGGGGGTTTTTCTCTGTCCAAACCCAACGTTTTGAGGATGTTTTGCAGGTAAGAGATGGTTTGGGGTTTCTGTAGCAGGCAGGTGGGAAGGGGTTTGCTTTTTGTGGTGCTTGAAGCTGTTTTCTGTTAGTGGTGGGGTCGCAGCCTGTGGTCCTGCCTTTGCGCTGGGTTTTCTGCTAAGCTTTTGTCCTGGTGGTTTGAAGGCTGTGGTAGGGGCTGGGCTGCCTTTTCTTTGCTGTAATAATGCTGCTGTTGCCTGGTTTTTTTTTTTGTGGTGCTCTGCATGGCAGGGTTGCAAATTCAGTTGTGTTCCTTGTAACTGATGTAAGAGTGAAAATAGGAGCAGCGAGGGCTTCTCCAGAGTGTCGGTGCCTTGTGGTGAGGTACCGAAGCCTGCAGAAAGGAGCATTCGTAACCGTTCACAAGCGTTCTGCTTTAGCTTGATCCTTCTCTCAGTAGTTTTATGGCAAATGTAAGGTATTTTCTTGGTTCTGTTGCAGGAGGTGTCTGCATGCAGGGTTGTACCCGCTGTACTTTGCGCTCTGATTGCTAATATTCTGTTGTGCATAAATTGTCGCTTCTACAAATGGTTTTTGGTGGGGTTTTGTGTGTTCTGGTTTGCTTTTTCTCCCTCATTTCCAGCTCATGGGGTAGTGTTAGGGAGGGCGCTGGTTTGGAGCAGCTTCTTTCAGCCAGCGTGGATGGGTCATGGCTCTTGTTTTGTGCCTGCAGGAGGAAGGGTGCCCTTGCTCAGAGAATTAAGGCATAAAGGTGCCACAGTTTTTTCTGCTGCTTGGTACAAGATTTCAGCTGCTCTGCTGAGGTCTAATAGACAAGTGGGCTGCAGGATGTGGAATGCTGTGTTTTGTTTTAACCCAGTTCTCACTTTCTCAAACAAATCTGGTCTGTTTCTGTAGGGAAGAGGTTTTAGGTTGGTTTTGCTGGGGTTTTTAGTGAACAGTCTCAGTACTCCAGTTCTTGCCTTCCTATTTGAGCATGCACAGGTGATGGGGGGCAAGAGGAAAATGGAGATAGAGAAATTCCTGCTTTTCATGTGTAATGAGAATGGAGGAGGAGTATTTGTTTTGGGGCCTTAATCCTGTCAGCAGTGTGGTGTTTTCTGCATTAGATACTCAACAGCCTGTACTTTGGCATCAGTTCATCTCTGGAGGGCAGGCACTTTAAGCACAGGTGGCAAAGTGAGGAGGAACACAGAGAAGTCCAATCCGATGTAAATGAGAGCATGGCTGTTGTACTGACTAATAGCAAGGAGCAAGGGTTCAAATATTCATGTAGTGCTTGTAAGATAAGGTTCAGCAATCACCATCACGGGCTTTTGTGTTAGCTTAAAATCTGGTACTCTGCTGATTCATATAAGATTGGGCTTGCAACAGTCTGGTTTACATCTTTGCTCTTATTAGGTGACTTGCACAACTCATTTCTGACTTCTTTATCTTTCTCCATTGTCTGGAAAACAGAACAAAGCCTTAGATACTTCCAACCTTTGTAGGCACTTCAAAAATGCAGGACAAAAGCTATGGAGACTGTACTTAATTGAGTATGCTGCAGTATGGCTCTAACAGAATTATATCTGACTCTGAAGTATGTTTCAAGGAGGGTGGTTGTTCCATATGTTACACTTTTGCATGTTGAAATAGTTCAAGCAGTTGTTTACTGAGACAAGTATCTGAAAATCCAGTGTGTTACACAGGAGTGTTAGAATAACTCATCTTCCCTTCTTACATAGAAGGGTAACAAGTTGGTTACTATTATACTGTTACCTGTGTTGCATCCAATAAAACATTTCCTTCTGACTGCTTGTTCTGTCAGATATTCACCGTATTTGCAGATGAAATTCAAGGCCTGTATTATAAGGTTAATTTTTTTGCCCATAAATGTGTTTGTGCTAACAACTGCACAAATGTGTGGTGTTAAAGAGGATCCTATTGTGTTAAGTGTACTGTGAATGCTGTAAAGAGGCTGTAGCATTTGTAATTGAGATTTAAATATGGTGTGTGAAAGTAGCAAAGCTTGGTGGGAATTGGGGAAGGACTTTATCAGCTAAAACTTTCCCAATGGAGGCTCTAAATCTGCTTCTGAGGAGGATACTGCAGGCTGTCAATGTCTGTTTCAGGAAGGTGTATTCTTGGCTCCACTATTCCCTGGATCAGTTCTGTGTTGTTCACTGTTGTGCAGGAAATATTGCTGTTGCTGCTTGTGTGCACTAATATCCTGGAAAGCAACCTAGGTTTACATCACAGGGGGGTGTCTTGATTGTATCGGTGGCAGATATCCAAAGTATTTGTCTTTAAGGCAGTTTCAGGTGTGCTTTTTGCTAGTTAGGGTGGAATTGAATTGTGTGATAAATAGCCAAACATAACTTTGATCCTTTGTCATGTGAGGATCTTCAGTCACACTGCAAAGACATGGTACACTGATTTAAAAGATAAGGCAAAGGAGAGGGACATGCTCTCAGGTTGTGGAATGCTTCATCAGCAAAGCCTGGGATTGTGGATCCCCCATTATTTGCTCCAGGTTGTTACTGATGTGGTTACATGAACAACTCTGAAATTCAGTGAGTATTCAGTCAGTTTTACATGGGTAGGAGGTGCTGTGCTCATTCTCTGTGTTAGAGAACTGGTATCAACGTTGAAATAACGATGACTACAAACTCATACATCATTAAATGCCGTCAGTGCATGCCAGACAGAGCTATTAAGGTCGTTCATGAGCGAAGTCCAAGCAGTGTGCTCTCAAAAGAGAGCAGCGAGACAGCCTTAGGTTTATTTACTATTGAAGACAGTGGGATTCTGGCTGTGGTTTCCCTGTACAGACCACAAGGTGGTGGCATTGCCCAGGTAAACGGAACGCGTACGACCATGATTTTAATCGTTTCTTATTTGGGTTGAGCGGCAGGTTTGTCTTTTTTGCCAGTTTTGTTCTCTGGAAAGAAAATAACATGTTTAATGTTTCAATATGTTGCATAATCAGCAATTTTAACTACACTTCTTGATACGAGGGACTTTTCCCGTTTAGAACACTTCCTCAGTACTGGTTATTAAGCAATCTGAATAACATTTTACTGTTCTATAAGGGGATTGAATGTGGTTGTGCTCTGGGAATTTGGAGAGTAAGGCTGAGTTCCCGGCTTCCTGTGCCATATCAGGCAAGTGGTGTGAATTTTGTGGACCTCTGTTTCTGATATGTAAATTGGGAATATACCATTCCAGCTTCTGTTCTCCTCTTGTTTACTTCAGGCATGGCTTGTACCCATGAATATCTAACTCGCTAGCATCCTGTCTCTTCTTGAGTATTTAAATTACTCTTGTAACCTTTGCCATACTAAGAGGTACAGCATGTACTTAATTTCCTTGTTAATAAACTTGTATACATGAGTTGAGTGAGAGGGGCTTAGTGGAGATGGGCACCAGTGGGCAGCCTGTATTGAGATGGTGCTGAGCCGTATTCCTTGACCTGTAGACTTGAATGGATGAGCCTCCATAACCACAGCTTAATAGTATTTTAAAGGTCTGGCTTTTGTCTTTCTACCTGAGCTGCCAAGGCTCCTGTTCTAGGACAGGGATCTCCTGCCTCAGTGGGCATGCTGACAGCTGCTCCCAGCTTCCTGGAAGTGGGATCAGTTTAGGTCATGAGTTCAACTACACTGCCTCCTTCTTCTGTTCCTTCATCAATCTTCCTTTTCCAAGGTCTTTCCTTGGCCTCTTTAAGGGCCATTCTTCAGTGCTATCAGAGCTGCTGTCTTATCAGCCTGGTTACCATCACCTTGACCCCTGCAGTGCTGTAGACTTAGATCAGCTATCCCCTTCCATGCACACACCCTTCCTTCTGGATCATCTGTCGGTGTCTGAGGAGAAGGTTGCCTGCCAAACTGTTCAGACTTTGGAAAACTTAAAACAAGGTTGGTAATCCTCTCCCTTTCCTAGGAATTCTCTTTATTGGAAGATGGACTTCATGGGAGGGTGAGGAGGAAATGCAGGTCAGAATTCATTTGCTTTGTTTTGAAGAGCTTTAAAGCATGTAATAGAGAGTAAATCATAGAATTGTGATTTTAAAGTCTTATGTTTGGCATCAACTGAATGGTCACTAAAGACTTCTTTCCTGCTCTCTGCTGCTTTTATATTTAACCTACAGGTACATGACTTTTTATTTCCTCTACCCTGTATTTCTTGATTTGCACACAGGTTTTGAAATCCTGGATACTTAGAATTTCTTTCTGGTCCTTACTGTGTAGCACAAGAGAAATTTGGCCTTATGCTTGGGGTTCTACCATGATAAAGTGTAAGGCTGGTGTCCATTGTGAAGTCAGTGATCAGGTGTCCAAGTGCAGCTTCACCTCAGCTGAAACTGATGGCAAAACTTTCAGAGCTCTTCTGGTTCCCTAATTCTCTCTTGTACTTATGAGCAACAAATGTACCTCAGATACTGGGGACAGGAAATCAGTGCAGGTGTTAAAACATGTCAGATGATCAAATACTTAGTTCCTGTCTTATGAAATAGGAAGGCCAGGTGTAAAACAATGATTCTGTTAACTGTTAGGACTTGTAAACGATATTCCTCATTTTACAGAAAGTGTGGAAGTGGAAACCTTCCAACCGTTGAGTAGAACTCTTAACATTTTATCTCAAGTTTTACCTTTGGTGGCAAGCTGAATGTATCCAATTTTATATCTGTTATAAATGTATACATGTTTATGTGTCCTGCATGCATGTTAGGGTATGGAAGTGCAGTGATTCAAGGGGTTTTAGACAATACTGTAAATACAAGTGAATGTCCTTGGCTCATTTAACCAATACTTGGTGGAAAGGCAAAGGTTGTCTTGTTCCCAGCCCACAGCATGTTCCTTAAAACAGATGCTTGTGTCTTGGCGGTTGACGGCTTGCTTCTTAAATGTTGTTGTTTTGCAGGGTATGTGGCAAATGTGCCAATAATTGAGCCTTGGGGAAATATTTTTGCGTATTCACAGATAGCATTGTCCCAGAATCCAGGAGCTCCTGAGATCCAGCCCCATCTCTGCAGCTGACATGCTGCAACTTCGAATTCTTTGTGCTCCCACTTCCTCTGGTGCTGAATAGGAATGACACAATAGCATTTACCTACTGCAGGTGCTGAGAGACTTGCCCTGGTGCCCCTGTTTAAAAAGGGAAAAGAAACAACAGCACGTCAGACAGCCCACTTTGTATGGCTTGAGACTTTGACTGAAAGTATTTGATATAGGTACTAATGTGACCCTAAGGAGAAGTTGTGGGGGTGTTGGATAACTGTGTTATACTTGGGTATTCATTGGAAAGGATTTTGTCTACTTGTGTGCAAATCATGAAGAAACAACACATTTGACTATTGTTGAATTGCACTTTTATGGAAACTAGCTCAGAGTCATCAACAAAGATGAGGGGGGAATTAAAAACTTAAGGGAGAACATTATAAGGTAAAAGAAATTATTAAGTAATATACTGTTAGGTAAGTTACCTAATTAGTTAAGTTCCCTAGTATATATATTAGGTAAGTATTGTAAGGTGAAAGAAACTGACTGGGTCAGCCATTCAAAAAGCACTTTTCCAAACTGGACTGATCACTGAGGAAGACTTGAGTCTGTCTTTTATGATTTGGAAATGTGAAATTAGGAGTGTTTATTAGATGGCTTGCCAGTTTAGATGAAGTATTTTGCCTAGCTGGTAGACCTGTATGCCTGATAAAAAGAATAGTAGCAGTGGAAGCAGTGGGATGTGGGGATTTTTTGCTTTGAAAAGTAGGTCCTTACCACTGGGCCATGTTGGCCTAAGCTGCATGCTGTGCAAGACTAACAATGTGAAGAAAATGTCTTGTTTCCTCCTTTTTTCATCTTGCCACACTCAAGTTCTGTTTGGAACTCCTTTCCAAATTGCTTTGAACAGCTTAGCACAGGGGAACCCCGGATTCCTGGTTTGAGCTTTCAAATGCTGTTTGAACAAGGGATGATAATAAAAGTAGAAATTTTTCATTGTCTGGCTTCCCAACCTATGTTCTTGTTTTGAGCCTTGGCAGCTGATTATGGGAATAACAATTTCCTTATCCGTTAGCAATGGATATTTAGAAGTGGCAGGTGCACATGAAACACAAATTTCTTCCTTTCTGGCTTTCATGTGAAGTAAAAGGTTTTCTATCTGTTCTCTCACTGGAAACCAGCAAGGTTGTGTAATTACAGAATGGACACTGGTCCTAGCCTTCAATAGGAAATGCTGCCTGACTGCAGCAGCTGGCGGAGAGCCAAAGCAAAGTTTGAAGCTGTTTGATACCTGCAAAGGCCTTTTATTGCCTGTAGGCTCTGTCACCGTTAACATTATTCATATTCTACATGGGGAAAAATAAGATGCCATAAACCATCTTGTAAAATGGTTTTCCTCTCTGGAGGTTGTACATGCTGTTCTGCTTTGCCGTTTGGCCTTCCATGCAGCGTGTGTTCCAGTTGCTGGCCCCCTGCCCCACACTCTCAGTGCAGTCAAGTCAAGGTCAGCATAGCAAATCCTGGGTGTAAGGGTGCCTGCACGCAGCTCAGGGCAAAGCTAGTTTTAAGCCTCCACTGGAAGATTTTCATCTTAAGTTATAACCCAGACTACCCTACTGTATGTCAGAGGTTCAGGAGAGTCTCAAATCTTGTAGCCGTTAGGGCACAAACTTGTAGGGCACCAGGTACTTGCCAGGCTCTTGACTAAGTCTGAGGTAGGGCCATGTTTGAGGATGCTGTCTCTGATGCAGGTTACTGTTCTGTTTCCTTCTGTCCTATGGGTACTTGGAGAATGCTTTGACCAAATAGGTGATGGTAGTGAAGGGGAAAGTAAGTAAAGAGCAAGTGGCTGTCGTTCACTTAGTTAATAGTTTTGCTGTGTGATCTTAAGTGTTCTGCGCTGAAGTTATATTCTCCTGGCTTTCTTGTCTGTTCCTCTATTTTATCCTCTCTCCCCTCATTGTTTCTTCTGATGTTAACAGTGCAACGAAGAAGCTTTATCTCATCTGGGTTAGACCTTACTTACTAGGAGGGTATACAAGCACAGTAAGTTGATAGGACTCTCATATCATGTTTATATTTCCACCATGAGATATCAGTGGTGGTAACAAACAGACCAAGTCTTAAAGATGTATGATATACTTGTTGTAAGCAAATGGCTTAGCCCATCCATAGCAATACTAACTTAATTGCTTTTCTAATATTCACCTCATCAGTATGTCTAAATAGGCTTTCTGGGAGGGCACAGCTATGGAAATATTGTTGGAGCTTGTTCTTGCTAGAAATGATCTTGGTGCAGATTATGAATGGAAGAAATGAAATTATATGCCATATGCTTCAACATATTCTAGTCTTCAGATGCTCTGAACACATGCTTTTGAAAACAACAGAGGGTGTTTTCCTTCCCTAAAGCCAAAGAAGGCATGTGGACCACAAAGCTGTGTCTGCTCAGGGTGGTGTTCTGAAACCCCCTGAACCCGCTCATCTGTTTTGTTGTCATTGATACCCTACAGACTTGGAATCAGCAAAGGCTTATTTTTTTGTCTTTAGCAAATAGCTGAAGGGAAGAGTGCAGACAGAGCTGGTTTTCTTCCACTCCCCTTCACCCCTTGTCCTGTATTAGTGAACTGGTACACAATGAATCTAAAAAGCTGGTGCTGCTTGTCACAAAAGAACCGTCCTGAATAAAGACATCTTCTGATGAATTGCAGCTAATATGACAGTTCCTCCATCTACAGGAGTAACACTGAGTAACATCTCTGCTGATCTAATGATTTACTGTAGCTCTTGCTAAGATTCAAAATACTTTTGTGTTTGTAAGGAAGCTTGCACTGGGTGATGCTACCTGTTGTACAGCCTGGCTCTGGCTGGGCACCATAAAGGTGCCTTTTTGTGTTGTGTTAACAGTTCTTCACCAGTGTGGGTTTAGCCTAGCTTCTGTACTTGTCTGTTAGCAGCTAATTCTTATCTGATGCCCTTAAGCTGATTTGAATCTTCAAGCTTGTAAAAAGATATCTGCTTCTCATGCTATATATTACTGGTGCTTGGAATTTTCTCCTGCACACCATTAGAAGAGACTTAACTGCTTGCCCAGGTGTGTAGTACTGCCTATCAGTTTTGGGCCCATCATCTTGTACAGGTGTGTATAAGAAGAGGTTCTTTCTTCAAATTAAGGTTCCAGCTTTGCTCCTCCTAGTTTTTATTTATTGAAAATGTACTTGAGGAGCCATATCTAAGATTGTTTATACAGGTTTATCATAAAACCTACTAAATACATAAACTTACACTGTGACTGTCAGAGCCACAAAGCTAGCAAAAAAGAAAAGAAAGTAGCAATGCTCTCTAAATGTTTTAGTAGTACTTTGTTCAGTGAAATCTATTACTTACCTAACTGATACTGCTGATGGAAATGTGATGCTAGCCAACCAGGCTGATCAAATCCTTTTAAGTATCAGAACCATTTAGGTGTGTGTAAGTTTCAAAGCATTGATGTTTAGCCTGTCTGTGAACACTTAAACTCAGTGGTGAAAGAAACAGTTCAAATGGTAAGTTGTAACTAAGGCACAAAACTCTGGGTAGATTTCTTATGTCCTGGAAGATAATGTTTAGGCTAAACTGGATCCTAGTGACTTAAGCTCTCAGTAACAAGAGCTCAGAGTTGTATTAGTCATGGGACCCTATCCTTGGAAAGACCTGTGGAGAGCACTTGGTAGATGCCATCAGGCTTCACTGTGGGTAATACCAGTGCAGAGGCTTGCAGGATCAGAATCTGGTTGTGTAATTTGGTAACTTTGGAAGTGCCATATGCAGAGGTTGGCTTTGAGAAGTCAGGTGCGTTGACAGTTCTGTTTCACCAAATTAAAGACAATATACAAAAATTCTTCAGGTTATTTAATACACTGCAGAGAAGAACTGATCTGTCTCTCTGAGGTTGTAAAGCTCTAATTAGGATTTATTGAGCTTTTAACTACCTCTTTCTTGCCTTACGGAAAGAATGGTGGAATAGTCAGATTAGATTAGGCTGCTTGTGTATTATATCTTAGCTTCCACTACCAGATGCTTTAGAAGAAACTTGGTGGGAGGCAGATGTTTTGATTACTAACCATCCCCAAGAGAGATTCTCCCAATCCTAATAATTTATATTATAGTTGTACCAATAAACTGTAGTCAGGGATTCAGAATCTGATAGAAGTGAGCTTCTGTGTTATACAGAATGGTTAAAACTAGTTCTTTCCTGAAGCCTGTGATTGCAGCCCCAAATAACCTGGGTTTATTTTTAAATCCCAGAGCTCAATGCCACTTTCAGAATTGGTTTGCACTAATTTATGTAGCTCCAGGTTGGAAGTAGCCTGCATCAACAAAATACCCATGTCCTTGAGCAGCTTAAAGTAGGCTGCCTCTGTAGTCTTCCTGGGGGCCATGCTAGCCAAGGTTCTTGCTGCACATGTGATATGTGACCTGGGTATTCCTCTAGTTGTTATGGACTCCTGTGTATTTGGAAGATGGCTCAATGAGATGTCTTTGTAGGTGGCGAGCATGTTGGACCCTTATTCTTGTGTGCCTTTTTGATGCCTCAACTACTCAGCTTACTGAGCAATAATGCTGCAGAGATTAGGTGAGTTTGTCTCTTCAAGAACCTTGAAAGCTTCATGAACACTGAAAATAGGAAAATCAAATGCTATAATCCAGTTTAGAATGGCTCCTCTAAGACATAAAATTGGTCTGATTCAAACCCTATTGAAGTCAAAATGTTTCCAACAATATACTAGGCTTGAATGAAACCCTGTCACTTCCTGTATTTTTGTGGATGGTGAAGTTCTGGATTTATCCTAACAGTGAAAGGTTAGTGGAAAGCCTGAGGTGGATCTGCTGGTCTGAGTTATGTGAGGATGGAAATCAGTATACTTTCTTTTTTGAGAAGGCTCTGGGGGGTTTGTGTACTCATATATGCACATATATGTATGTATATGCCTGGAAAATGACAGCACTTTAGAAGCTGGCTTTTCTAGGTAGCTAGCCCTAGCTGGAGGCTGTTCTTTCAGCCAGTCTAAACAGTGCAGCAAGAGATACATTAGATATGTGTTCCCCCTCTATCAACCAGAGGCAAAACACAATTCATGTCTTCCTGCTACAATACCAGTTTGCATCCAAGTAGTTTTGTATTGTGGTAACTAGAGAGTGTCTAAATTTCGTGTCAGGCTGTGCTGCATGAAGGAACTAAAGCAGTTTTCCAGGTGTTTGCAATTCTTATATTTTAAACACTTGAAAAATCGAGGTTTTATCTAGCAAGTTGCTTGAGGTGTGCTGACTCCTCAGTGTCCCTGTGGCATCTCTTGAGAGTGACTATTCCTGTAATTAAAGATAGACACTTGTTGAAGATGCGCAGNTCTTATATTTTAAACACTTGAAAAATCGAGGTTTTATCTAGCAAGTTGCTTGAGGTGTGCTGACTCCTCAGTGTCCCTGTGGCATCTCTTGAGAGTGACTATTCCTGTAATTAAAGATAGACACTTGTTGAAGATAGAGCTGCATTGAGCTGAGTCAAGAAACAGAATCGGGCCCTTGATGTACAGATGTTTAAGCATGAGGTTCAGCATGTGTATCTTGTCAAATAATTCTTGTAAGACCACTTCAGTGACTAATATGGGTTAAGTGCCAGTATGAGAATGTTTATAACACTAGGCACCACTTTTTATTTGGTTCATATGTTAATGAATGAATTTATTTCTGCTCTCTGATATGTCTGCATTTATCCAGTTGTTTCTGGAGATGATCTTTGATAGCTGGAACTAGAAAAGCTCTGATAACTTAAACTTTGTGGTGAATATTTTAGATAGTTTATGTACAAAGACATACTGAAAAGCTGACCCTGATTGCTTTCCATAAACTGCAAAAAGAGAGGATCCCAGCACAAATATCCGCCCACTGAAGTATTTTTCCCGAACGTGCTTGTTGCTTCAAACCTCCATGTGGTTAGAAAAACAAATTTCAGCACTAAGGCTTCTCCAGTCTGCATTATAAAATAAAATGGAACATACACTCCTGATGGTAAAATATTATTTGCTAACGTGTTCCAAACCCCATTTGAGGCAAAAGGTAGGATCTTAAAAAAAGTTGCCTAAAACCCCAGCAGATGTGTTTTCCTGCTCTAGTGAAAAAAGCACCTACTTATTGAACAGAAGACTATGAGGAGGATGTGCTGGATACGATATTTTCTTCCTTTTGGGAAAGATGAGGTGGAGAAGAAGTTATTAAATGTTTGTTTATGTATTTGTAAGTTTGAAAGCGTTTCTTTGTTCACTGCTTCCAGCCGTGAGCAGTACAGTGTCTGGAACTGGCACATTTTGTAAGCACTGATCAGTGTGGAGACCTGACTCCAGTAAGTAGTGAGAGAGAGATCGTACAGCCCATGGTTTTACAGCTAAATCCCGTGGGTTTGGGTGTTTGCTACTGGCGGGGGGTGGGGAAGACCCTATGTCTTTGGAGAGGATTGATTATTTTAGACTTGGGAGTTAAACTTTGTCCAGCAATCAACTGGGGGGGGGGGGGTTCCCTTCATGGAACACTCTATTTTTGAGTACATA
>NDXB01008290.1:166081-212047 GCA_002631895.1 Agapornis roseicollis
GGGGGGGGGGGGGGGGGGGGGGGGGGGGGGGGGGGGGTGGGGGTGGAGGGGGAGCATATTCTCCCCCTGAAAGCGCTTCCTCTACCAGGGCCGATGAGGGACCCGGCGTGGGGCTGTGCCGCTTCCCCAGCGCCCGTCGAGCTCCCCCCGCGGAGGGGACGGTCCCTTCGCTTGTCCCTGAAGGGCAGAATTCTGGTGGCAGCTGTTTGGGGCGAGGAGAGGGCATCTCCGTGACCCGCGCCTCTGCCCCCTGACCCGCCCCGAGTCCCCCGAGCACGGCTCCAGGGCCGCGGAGCACGACCCCCCCCTTGTATCGAAGCCGGGCAGGACCCGAGCGGACTTGTAGGAACAGAGCTGGCTTCATCACCCAGGAGCGAGGGACTCCGGGTATTAGGAAATGCTTTCTCCTTGTGATTTCATCGACCAAGGTTAGATGGATTGGGAATTCCGCCCCCTCCCCTTCCGTCTCTGCCCGGGCCTAAGACTAAATGCAGAAACGGTCGGAGTGGCATTGCCAAAAATGAGCTTAGTGCGGAGAGGGGGCTTTTATCTGAGGAAATGTACCCACGCCTATTGCGAAATGGTCACAAGAAAAAACCCACCCTAATCTGCCTTACCGCTGCCCTCATGTTTACCTCGTAGGTCCTTGTCCTCTCACTGCTCATTAATTTTTTAAATAGGTTACCCTGTTTGGGTGAATGGTGAGGTTTTTTTGTACTGAGAAACTGCATCTCAAAGATGCGAAGATCGTACCTTGAGGGTCTGGCCTCGGCTCCAGAACACCATCAAACTGCCGCCGCTTTTCTTTCCCGTTAATGTAACGCCAGTCTCGCCTTTTGCTAACCTGGCAAAATCGCTTCCTGCATATTTATCAATTTTGGGAGGCGGGTAGCATGGTAAATGTCCTGGAACAAAGATTGTGCGCGGTGCATTAGTTCATTCAGTACCATGCGTGTCGCTTCTGCGGACACAACAATTCGCAGCGCCGGCTTCGCCCTCAGCCCGGCCTGAATTAAGGATACGTTTTAATCAAAGTTTTATGGGAATATTTTAATTTGCGATTATCTTGGCGAGATCTGTATGAAACTCCATGAAAATAATTTCGCATTTAGTGGGAAAGAGGCTTTTTGGAATGCGGCTGAAAGTGGATGGAAGGAATTGGGATTTATTTTGAAATGGATATCATAGTCCTATCTCGTTAAAAATAAATAATAAAGCAGGTTAAAGAGAGAAGCTGCACATAATGAGTGAGGAAATCCTTGCGCTGTCCCTTTAACTACCGAACATCTGATTCCCTCATCTGGCAGATGGTCTCTGAGCACAGATTTGCATTCATTGTCTTGAAATCTGTTTTCGCGTTGGTGCTATATAGATTTCAGAGGCAGATCTATACGCGGATCGGAATACAAAGGAGGCAGGAGGAAAATGATCACCGAGGCAGAGTGCGTTACAAAAACCAGAATCCTTGCGGTCCCGGTGCGCAGCGGGCCGGACTGGGGGAGCTCCACTCGCCTTGAACGGGGGATTTTGCCCCTAACAACAAGTTTTAAGGCTGGACCCGGTAGCTCTCGCACGGTGGGAGCGCAGCTCCCCGGTTCGCTCCTCCGGGCGCTCGGTTTTTAAACCCCGCGCCCGAATGCAAACCATCCAACTACCTGCGCGACTGCCCTGTCACTGCAGCACGGTTGGGCCGTTAGCGTGGGGCGGACGGGCCGTGCCATGAAGTTCGGAGCTCGCCCGCCCGCCCGCCTCGCTCCCGGTGCCGCGGCCCCGCTGCCCGCTCCCCGCCCGCGGGTCCGGCCCCGGGACCGCCCGCTTCCCACCAATCCGCGGTCGTTATGCTAATATTATCCCTTATTTGGGCGCAGGCTCCGCCCCCTTCCCGGTACGTCCGCTGTAACCCATTCATGGTGACCGGCTGCGGGAGGACCGGCTCTTCCCGGTGGAGCGGTACCAGACCCTCCTTAACTCCGCTTCTTCCTTTCTTGTACGGTTTATCCCGCTTTTTTTCCTCCGGTTTCCCCCCCATCCCGGATTAGGCAGCAATCATTCCTTCTCCCCGTGTCTGTGGAGAAACAGGTGATCCTGGTTAACAGCCATCGCTTTCTGGATGCAGTTTCCTCTCCTGCGTTTGAAGGATGATGGTACCCGGCAAGACTGAATCAGCGTAACTTTTACTTTGCAAGAGGAAAAACTTTTCATTTTCTCTATTTGAAGGCATTAAAAACACGTAGCACTTAAAAAAGCAGAAGAAGTTGGTTTTAAAGCTGAACTTCTCCACTTTCCTGGGATTTGTGTGTGCCAGTTCCAAAGGCTGTGCCTTTTTATTTTCTTCTTTTCTCCTCCCTTATCTCCCAAAAGGAAACTGTTGCTAGTTGGAATAGACTTTTTAAATGTTTGGGATTCAAGATACTTTAGGAAGAGGACCAATTCTGAAAGATAAATCTCTAGGTTCTGAAATGGATTCCGTCAGGTCCTGGGTCAGAAACGTTGGGGTTGTGGATGCAAACGTAGCAGCACAAAGGTAACCGTGATTATTTCTCCCCGTTTCCCCCCCGCCTTTATTCCGTTTGTTTAAATCTTTTTAAGCAAGCCTTTACTCTCTATTGTTGTTTGCATTTAATATTAAATTTATCCTCTCCCTTTCTGTCCCCTCCCCAGTCTCCTGTAGTCAGTGAAAATCCAAGTTAGAGCAGCTAGAGCTAGGGAGAAGCTCTCCAAACCCGGAGAGCATCCAGCGTCCTAAAATCCAGTGCGGGGATCGGATGACAGCGACATCGGCTCGTTACTTCTTGCCCTGCACAAGGGAGGTGTGTGTGGGGTGGATTATAACAGTAATACAGACAGCTCCTTCCCTCTTTGTGGGTCGGACAGCAGAATAGGAGTGGATAAAGTTAGAATTAACTTAAATTTAGGTCTTTCCCTCCGCCCTCCTCGGCCCGTCTTGTTTCATTCAATTCAAGTGGCTCTGCAGCTACCGCAGGCACCGACCAAACCTTCCCCCGCGGCTTCAAGGCCGCGAGCTGCCTGAAGCAGGCGAGCAGCGACCGGAGCGCGGTTCTCGGGACCAAGGGGAGTCTGCAGAACGGGAGGACGCGCGGTAGCCGGCGGGGAGCACCTGCCCGCGGGGCTGTGTGCCCAGGGGCTGAGGAGCACACGGCGCTGGGGCCGGGTGTTCCTACTTGTTTGGGCGGGTTGCAGCACCCCTCCCACCCCCTTTTATTCTCTCTTCCCAGCCAAGTCTGCTCAGGGCCGTAATTTCAGTCTCTTCCCGTTATTCCAGTCTCTTCCCATTAGGGGTAAGACGATTAAACCCCCTTCTAGGTATTATGTTTTTCTTCCTCGCTCTCTGGATACATTTGTTTTTTATTATTAAGTAGAAAAAGATAAAGGTAAAATTAGTCCCAGGAATAAGTTGGGTTTTATTTAATGTAGAGACAAAGTGAAGGGCATGTGACAGCAGATGGGACTTCAAATGAACCATGGACGTTTTAAATAGTACTTCCATGCACTCCCTCCCTCCCTCCCCTCCTGCCTGATCTGTGAGCGAGGTTTTCTGAGGGCTATGGGAGGAGTTATCAGAGTTTTATGAATGTCGATAAGATGGTTTAATAAATACAATGAGGGGAGGATGAGGTTTATTCCCGGGGAAACCGAAAGCAAAAGGAAACGGCTCCTAAGAAGCCTGTAACTCTTGGAGCAGTGGAGCAGCAGTTGCGCTGTGCTCGTGGTGGCATCACCAGGGCTCTTTGAGAGACCTGTAAGAAACCAAGAAATGCGGAAAATGAGAGGAAATCCGAACTAGGGGCAGTTGTGGCGGATGCGGTGAGTTCACACTGCACCTATTTGGCAAGGGAAAACACAGGGAAACATCTGTAGTTCTCCGAAAGAGTCAAACACTTTTGCCAATGCGGTGAAGCTATTTTGGGGACTGAAAACGCAAAGCAGTTCTGACTCCTAACTTGTCTGCCAGGTAGACTTAATCTGTCTAGTAAGTGATCTGGAGGTGCTAATGTGCGCCCTTGTTCTCTGCAGTGGGTAGAAATCGGCATTAGGGACAAGGAGCTGTAACTAGTTTCACTAAGGAATGTACCTGCAGTTTGGGATATTGTAGCTACGCAAAAGCATTTGAGTCTTTCCAAAAGTATGTGAAACATCCCTGTGTGTTCTGCAGTCAGGGTCAAGATTTGGTCAAGGGCGATTTAACTTGAATCTAAATTCTTTCAGTTTAAATCTGAAATTGAAGACCCAGACATCAGTTCAAATAGGACTAAGTGCTACACTGACAAACTTTGCTGCTGAGGGAGGTGGATGCTCTGCTTGAAACTAGTTGCCTTTCTCCTAAAACGTAGGTGTCCTCAAGTTGACAGTCTGCTCGCAGGAAACGTTGTAAGGTCCTTGTCTCCTACAGGAGAAGTGGGCAATGTCGGGATGCATAGATAGCACTTCCAGACCCGCTGTTACACCATCTTCCCACCCTGCGTGTTGCATTCCAGAGATGAGTGTGACAGGAGAGAGGAAAATAGGTAGAGGAAGGAATAAAACATTTCCTGCGTTTAGCAGTGACCGATCTCTTATCTTTCGGCGCCTCTAAATTATTTCTGTCCTCGGAGCAAGCTGCAGACACCGGCATTACAATGACAACCCGGCCCGGTCGCAGCCCTCGGCCGCGCTTCTCCATAGCGGAGCCGCGGCGCCCGGGCTGAGAAGCGCCGGGCTCGGGGTCGTTGTGACAAGTGACGGCTCCGTGTGCCGCTGGCGCAGGGGGGCGATTCCCGGCTCTGCTCGGAATGTGTGCTGCCTTTTCTGTTGTTGTTTTGCTGTGACTGCTGCACAACCTGGTAATGTCTTTGTCTCTCCCCCACACCCCATCCCGTATGTTTCCTTCACAGCGGAGTAGCTTTGTCCAGAGCTCACTTTGAAAAGCAGCCACCCTCCAACTTGAGGAAATCCAATTTCTTTCACTTTGTTCTGGCTCTCTACGACAGACAGGGGCAGCCCGTGGAAATAGAGAGGACAGCTTTTGTGGACTTTGTAGAAAATGATAAAGTAAGGCTTGTTACCTTTCTCCTTCCTCTTTCCCTCTCCAAATCTATCTTTTCTTTTCCCCGTTGAGCTGTTAACTTCTAATACCTGTTGTCCCAGACACAACACAACCAGCTCTCGGTTAAGGGTTCAGGTGCTTTAATAGGGCTGTTGCCCTCAGTGTGCTGCTGTAGTTAAAAAGGTTTGCAAGCCTCTGCTGTATTGGGAATACAATGGGAATTTCATAGACCCACTAAAAATAGAATAAAAAAAATTCATGCGGGTCATATGTGCCTTTTTTTTGGTCCCTACCAGATCTGCCAGGTTTTATTAGCACCCTCACAGAAGTGGAATCTGACCTGTAATAGGGCATATTATTGTGGAGCTAGGTGATATGTATATCTGAAGGCTCCAAAGTCAATGGCAGGATTTATAAAGCATTTGCTTTTGGATTTTAAAACCCATGTGCTGACCGCTTCACATTGGTTTTACAATTGTTTAGTTATTTATGGCCAAGGTATTTTTTAATTATGAAGGATGCTCATTAATTATCTTCCAGGAAATGACAGTAAAAAAACCCATGCCAGAAACCTCCCTGTAACACAGGAAATAAATATCAGTAATGACTCAAAATAACACTACTGCAAAGGAATGAGCACGCTAAACCCCAAACCCACTGAGTTTTCCCACTGTCAATCTGCTTCATATTAACTGGCTTGAAATGGACAAATTTATCTTGGTATATTGCCTTGGAAAAGTGGAGAGCATAGTAGCAAATAGGAGGAAAAGAAGTTCTTGAACTCCTATAGGAAAAGATGTCAGCAGTATTTTGTAGTTTGCCTTGGGTCATTCGGAAGGTTAATACATCCCAATCAGTGGATTCACCTCGCAGAATTTTAATGAACTTTGTTGTCACTGCCATCATGATTATCAGCTTCTGCATTTTAAATGTGCCAAGTGTAAGTTCTGGAAGATTTTTAATTCTCTCTTTCAGGAGCAAGGCAATGAAAAGACAAACAACGGCACACATTACAAACTCCAGCTCCTCTATAGCAATGGTGAGTCCCCCCCTCCAGTCACCTTCTGTGCGCTGTAAAGGGAGGGAAGGTTTGCAGGTGCTGTCACTGTGATTTCTGAAACACACCGAAACTCCCTTGCCTGATGCCCCTTCAGTGTAGGGATGGGTTCTGGAGTTTCCCTGGTGTGGATGGCCTTGGGAAACGCACTAGAGGGAACAAAACTAAAGTGGTCTTTCTGAGGATGTTTACTAGGGCACTAGATGAAACTAAACAGGTTTGTTCTGATGCTGAGGGAAGGATGCATGTGGCAGCGTTGTTCATTGCTCTTCTGTCTCGCTGTAGGTGTCAGGACTGAACAGGATCTGTACGTTAGACTCATCGACTCGGTCACTAAGCAGGTGAGCATAGCTAATGTGTGCCGTGCTGTCCTGCCTTGCTGCAGCCTGCCTTCTCCCCAAACACCGCCCTACATGGTTTTTTTTCTTGTGGTCAATCTTTTTCTCTGGTTCACTTTAAAGACCTTATTTTTGAGGGCAATTGAAAAGTAATGCTCTAAAGTCTATTTTTTTTTGTTTATGGTTTGTAGGGTTTTACCCACTTTAAAATCAATATTTATGTATAAGCTGCTTTCCCTGCTCATAAAGGCTTTGGGGGAAGTTATTTATTTGTGAATAGTGGTAAAAAGTCTTCACCTTAGATCTGAATATTATGACATGAGTAACCCCGATGCTCCTGGCTTACCCCTGCCTTTAATTCTTGTAGCCCATAACTTACGAAGGACAGAACAAGAACCCCGAAATGTGCAGAGTGTTGCTTACCCATGAAGTCATGTGCAGGTAAGATGACTCGATTAATGGCATGGCATGTGTCAAGTTTGTTTCCATAGATGCCAAAATGGCCTTTCTGATGAAGCTGCGGGTAGGAATAGTTTGGTATTTTTGTTGTTGAGTCTCAGGGGTTATTTATGTAGGAAGATTTTCCTTTCACATGTGGATAATGCTTGATTATATCAATACAATACAATACTTGAGGTCTTATTTTTTTCATCTTATTTTGCTTTGGCTTTTTATTTACTGCAAGAGACTGAGCAGCCCCACGTTTGCAGTCTGACCCGCACTGGTTTGGTTTAAGCTGGGCCTCTGTATGCGCTGTTTAAATCAAGATAAATCAAGACTTTTCATCTGCCTATTTCTTACCCAGTTCCTGTTCACCTCTTGAGAATAAGCAGTTGAACGTTCAGATTTTTCCCTGACAATTAGAAGGCGTTCTTCATCTAATTTTATCTGGTGAAATAGTTTAATTTTTTTAACTTCCATCATTCACGTTCCTTAATTTTGCTTAGTTTTACCCCAGCCCAAAAAAACCTCTTCAACCGAAAACACAAATCCTTTTCTATACTGTGTGTACATTATATAGGGGGCTCCCAACTTTTAATTCAGGAAGACACTATTTTTAGCATGTAAAGTTATAAATTAGAGGGTAAAATGAGCTGAGGATGTTTTGATAACATTAAGTCTGAAGTTACATGTACCTTATGTATGTACGTTGTGCTTCCATGGGAGCTTATTACACGAGAATGGGGAAAGTCCTGACATTTTATCCAGTACATAGAACAATCCCAACAGTCACTGTTCTCATATTAAGATGGGTTAAATTGTTCATAGAATGTACTTTATAAAAGGAAAGAATGGCAAGGCAAAACCAATCTTGCCTTTATTAAACACAGTTTGTGATTTATTGTATTAGTGGGAGGGGGTTAAGCTGTTAGACTGAGCGTTGCTTCTTTTAATGTTTGCAGTTTGCTGCTTGATTATTTTTGTTTTGTTTTTGTTTTCAATGAGTTTTTTAAAGTAGCCTTTTGATGTATTAGCAAGAGCAGCCTGTTTGCACAGACTTCTTGTCAAGGGAAGGTATCTGTTTCGGTACTTAGGTATTATATCAACTATTCCATTACTTTTTAAATGCAGTAAGAATCGGGTCAATGTGTAGTGCTTGTGTTGGGCTTTGCTGTTGTTAGTTAAAAAATGAGCATTGCCACTTCTGCCCAGCTTCACATCCGGATGCACAAACACGGAGTGTATCACGCGTGACACCCGTAGGGTGTGCTGCACGGGGACCATAGACGTAGGAGCAGAGAGCAAAGGTCCCTTTGTTACTTTCTGTCACATCTGGAACTTGCATACGTGTTTGAATACATAAGTTAAATATATATGCTGTCCATAGTGTGGAAAGTTTTTGCTGTAACTGGGTGAATATCAGAGGAGGAAAATTCTTGGATTTTCCATGCAGTTGTGATAACAGCGTAACAGCACACTACATCTTTTCTTCTCTCTTCCTGTACCTCTACATCTATGTGCACTCTTGCAGTTCTGTTTTAGAAGCTGAAGTATTTCAGCAAACACCAGCACCTTCCCATCCAAATATACTTCAAAGTAAAATTAATTTGGTTTTTTGCTCTGCTGCTTCTTCATGCCTCTGTAGTATCAAACACTGTTCAGCTTTTATATACCTGGCCTCCGCTGATGCCTGCAACCATATTCCGTGCTTGATTTAAGGTAGTGTTCTACAAATGTAAGCCGTTATTCTGATTACACTGAACTTTCCTGCTTGATAGATTAGCCAAGGAAGAATTACAACTTGGGGATGTCCTTTCTATGTAAAACACAGATTAGTGAAGGAAATCAAAAGCACTCCGTAACCTAATCAAGACATTCAATTTTAAATGTCGTGTTTTCCTAAAGTAGCTCTGAACAGGATGCTGTGTGTTCTGAAGAGGCATTACACGTATCACTTCGAATAATGCCCAGGGAATGGATCCAGCTCTAGTTAAACTTGACATTTTATTTTATTTCTTTTAAGTACAATAATCAAATCTTCCTCATTGTGTGCTGCTTAAGTGGCAGCATCAATTTTTAAAGCCCCTAGTTTAGTTTGCATTAGTAACAGTATATAAAAATTTAATGTGCTACCCACTCTGCTGTCCAAATTGATGCCTGGTGTTTTTAAAAGAAGGGTCTGCCAGTCTTTCTGCTCCTCTGCTTCCAGTCCTCACTAGTTGAAGGTAGGCTTTCTTTTTGTATGTAATCACACACGCAGCTATTCCTGCTGCATGGAGACAAGTGCATGCGAAACCCCGTCTCCTTCTCTCAGACGGTGACAGATGCATGCTTAGCAGGAAAGTTGTCTAAATATTGATACGGCTGCACCAATCTGTCATACCCATTGAAAGTTAAACTCTCAACTCTCAATAATCAGTGCTTTCACTGAGAGGCTCCCATTTATTTATTTGCACATCTGAAATTCTTCATTTGGGTTCTCCTGCCCTAATGGGATCTGTTCCTGTTAGGTGGGTCTCTCTCTGACACACAGGCTTCCCCCCAGTGGCTGGAAATCAAGGTAAACACTCTCCTCTCCTGGAATAACTTTTTTCTCCTCTTCTTATTCTTCCAATTACCGACTAAGAGGAAACTAGTTGTTATGCTGCTGCCAGCAACCCCCTATGCCCTCAATGCTCAGAGGGTTAAAAGGTATTATAATGTGAACAGAAGTAGTCTCAGGGCCTACAGCTGGCTAATAACAGAGTTGTATTGAGCACAGGCGAGCCCCACAGCTGTGACTTTCGCCACAAGGCTCAGACTAGACGGGAGCTCTAATCAGCTGGGCCAGGCGGCCGCTGGGGCCCGTGTCTTTATCGGCCAGATGGTGTGAATTTAGACACTTTTGTTATGCAATTGCAGGGAGGAGTTGGGGAGAAGAAAACAAAACAAAGGCCACCATGCTGGGAGCTTATTTGAGTTTGAAATTAGAGACAGGTTTTTTTATTTTATGGGGAGGGGAGGCAAGTTGAGGGCTGAATTTTAAAACCATTTTAGTCAAGTGTGGGGAGGGAAAGGGTGCAAGTTTGCCCCTGACTTGAGCCTTCTGGGGTATTCAGTTTGGAGATCGGGTGTTGGCCACAGGAGCTTTTTGGTTTCTGTATTTGATTTTGTTGTTACTTTAATGTGAACATTTATTTTTCATCGTTGGATCTAGTCAAAGGGCAAAGAATAATAAGGAAAGGTGTAGAAACTACAGGCCTAAATATTCTTGTTTTAAGGAAAGGTATGTTCCTGGCACAAGGTTGCAACAGAAGTGTAGGTATTGGTGAAGTCATGTCAATAGTTTGCTTTAAGAGAATATCACAGGCTTTATCTCTGACTGCCAAAGCTTGGGAGTTTTGCCATTGACTTAAATTGGACCAAGTCAGTTCGGTGTGATCAGCATGTAGAGATCTCAAAAGACTTTTGAAGTATTTGGAGAAGTTTAGCTGTAAGCCATGGTTTTAGAAGGGAAGTTTCTAAGTATTCCAAATGTAAAGCTTCAAACCGCGACAATTGTGCAAACTCCCATCACCCAAAATGTGTTCATTTCAGACCGCAGCCACACTGAACTCCAATCTCACATAACTCATCCTGAGCCACTTCCTATGCCAAGGAACAGCAGCCCTGGAAGGGTGTATGAGCTGACAAGATGTGATGGAGGAATTGCTGGTGTGTTCTGCTTGGATATTATCAGTGTGCAATTAGATATGTGCTTATGATCATCTGCATAAGTTACATCACTAAAGGGTATCTCATTTAGTATTACTGCAGAGAGGAAATGAGTGCTGTTTCTGCTAGCTGTAAAAAACCCCAAACACTGCAAAAGTATCTTGAAAATTGAGGCTTTTGTTGTTTTATTAGAGCAGCATGTAAACCAGCACAAGCGTTTGTCCCCAGTGTTACACTGGATATGTTGGAAGTAGATGCCAAATCTATATTCTTCGATGTAAGGGGTTTCTGCTTTTGGGGGGTTTATTTTTATTCCTTGGGAACTATCTCGTCTCAGCTTTTAGGACAAAAATATGCAATTCTCTTTAAACAATCATTAGGCAATGAAATGCATAAAAGATGCAGTTAAAGTTGGGCGAAGGAGGGAATAGGATATTCTTAGCTAGTGTGAATTACCATAGCTTCACTGAAGTCGATGGAGCTATGACAATTTACAGCAGCTCGAGGCTCTGCCCCAGGGATTTTTAAATATTTAGTGTATCCTTTTATTTTAAAAGGACTAGCATCGATGAGTAAGTGCGGGTTTGAGGCAAAGGGAATGTAGAAGTGTTGGAATGGTTAGAGCTGCTCTTCGGGTAGATCTGCTGCTTGGAGCTCAGCTCGCCAGGCAATCGCAGCTTGCGAACGGGAAGTTCCTGGCACACGCTGGAACTTCAGTTCCCAATACCTGCGTTTTCTCCTTTCCCTATCTGAATGAGGGGGTTTGTCCACATGCTTTTGTTGGTATTTCTAATTGAATATTAGGTGCTTGGGGTGTGTGTGGGGAAGCCCCTCTTTGATGCTTTGCCTGCCTTCCGTGAATTCAAGCATTTTACTGAATTTGGAGTTTTTAATTCCTCTGCCTGGAATCGCTCTCCAGTTGGAAAACCGTGGCATTGGAATTTTGCAAATGTACTGGGCGCCAATCACAGCCCTGTGCAAACCCCTCAGCAATTGCTCCATCCCATAGGTGTCAATTTGAAAAACCACAGCAGGCTCTGGAAAGCAGAACTTGGGCAGGCGTTTGTGTCAGGGCAGGATTTCATCTGGTGACTTTTGAGGCACATGGGACTTGGGATGCAGACTCCTTAGTTTTGGATGTCGCCATCTTCCCCCTCTCGTATTAGCTTTGATTGGAACAAACTATCTGAGCATCAGGACACCTGAAATCTCTTCTAATGGACTTCTATAGCTAAGGACTGTTTGTAAAGTCTATTGAACTTCTGGTACTCAGCTGGTGTATCTGCAAGGAGCATCACTTATGTCCCTGGGTCTGTCAGTGGAAATCAATGACCCATCTCCTGATTTATTTTTTTCCCTTGATTTTTTTATTCCTTTTAAAAGTGGGAAAAGGAAACACAGGGGTTTCTTGAGATGGACTTTTAACCATACATAACATGATACTTGTGCCTGTCGTGTCATTATGACATCTGTTAATTATTTATTAAGCTTTATACATAGCACCTTAGCCTAAAGCATGACCATGCTGCTTTTAATTTTTGGCTGGGAATTGCAGAAAAGGCTATGGGGAGCCAAGTACCAAAATCCAGCTGGAATCAACCAGGCCGTGTGCACCCAATTCCTGTCTGGAAAGCCTAGCCAGGATCTTCTGTCACTCTTCTGGATGCATGCTGAGTTCTGAAGCTTCGCAGACAAGACTTTTAGCTGGTTGCTTTGCTGTCAATAGACCCAGTAATTCTTTAACTTTGGTTTTCTCTCTCCTTAGTCGGTGCTGTGAGAAGAAAAGTTGTGGCAACAGAAATGAGACTCCATCTGACCCCGTGATCATCGACAGGTAGGAAACAAATCCTCGTTTTCCTACAAAAGCAACCCCAGATTGTTGGTTGTGCTTTGAGGTGGCTGAGGGTCTGTGATGATGGATACCTGTCAGCGTCTGCCATTGGGGATGTCTGTGCTTCGTGATTCCTGACAGAGCTGCCAGCCTGAGAGCGGGTTGGCTTTAGTCCATCTAGGCTTACCTTGGCATGATGATTGATGTTCATCTTTTAAACTAAGTTCTCTATGTATCACTTTCATTGTGAGCAAATATTCCATATATACATCTGGAATGTTTTCTGTTCACCAGGGATCTGATCCAACTGGGTTACTGAAACAGATAAAGCTTTGAGCAACCTGGCAGCTTCAGTAATACTCTCTAACAAAATACCATTTTTGTAGGAATGTGGGGAGGAAGGAAGGGGTAAAGGCAGAAGTGCAACATGTTGGGTAGGATTAAAACTGATGGTTTGGGTATTGCAAGCGATTTTATGTAGAACAGCACCTTCATATGTTATTCAGTTCCAGATCCAAGTCTAGGTTCTGCTTGCCAGTTTCTAGGTGAATAACATAAATAGGGGAGAGCAGTGGTTTGGTAAATCATGAGCTGGCACATTAAAAACTGTGAGTGCTTGTGGAGGCTGCGAAGTCGCCTGTGAACAAACTGACTCGAAGTGGTGTTTGCTATCCGGAGATCAGCAAGATTCCAAAAGGAAAAATAAGAGTAGACAGAGCTTTCAAAAAGAAGCGCACAGCCGAGATCTCCAGAAGGAGAACAGGAAACAAGGGGAAGTTGGAAGAAACCTGCTCCCCCCAGTTTAATCTATAGTAACTGTTTAAAGAGCTGCTTTTTCCTGAAACAGCTGGTACAAGGGGCCAGTGGAGAGCTGCTGCTGAAGTGGAATGATTGTGGATTCAGCTTTTATGTCTGTATGTGTCTGGCATGCTCTGTCTACATTCTAATAAGTATTATTTGTCATAGTATGTCTGGTGAATTTATTTTGGCATTCAGAATGGTCAAGCTGGTTTGAATAAAGATTTGCAAATCTTTCTTTTTCTTCATGACAGAGTTAACCTAAGTATTTTGGAGCTTTGATGTGATGGTTCTTCACTCCTTTTACCCCATGATTTTCCCTCTTAATGTTGTATTTACAAGCTGTGGCTGGGGCCAGAGTTGGCAATGGCAGCAAACTGGGCTGTTTGTGTGGGGGCAGGTTCCTGACTGGAAGCACAAGTCCCAGATATGCCATCTTGACCTTTTCTGTGAAATTTCAAGCTTATTTTTGGCTGTGCTGATGTTTGGTATGAATCTGCTTTTGGGAACTTTCCAATCTGAAATTGGTCTTGCTGCTGGAGAAGTAGCATGACGCGAGTGCTGCATTAGCCCAGGAATTAAGTCCATGAAGGGGGTAGTTCCTACCAGTAAATCAGATTTAGGCTGCAGAGGAAAGGCATGATGACAAATCATGTCTGGTGGCATGGTTTAGTGAACAGCGTGGTGAATAGAAGCTAAACTCAAAGCTAAACCTTGTTCTACCACTGATCACAAGGCAGCATCTTGCAAATTACTCCCTCTTCTGCACAGTTGCTCTTATTCCACCACTTTGCCCAGCTACACAAGGTTTGAGGAGTGAGGGATAATCCTGTGTACTGTGTTTTAACACATGTAATGCAAATTCTATATCAAAGTTTATGCTGTATGTGTCTGTGCGCAGAGGGATTCATTGTCTAGACTGTCACCCCCAGGCATGTCCACAGCAAGTACAACTACCAGTGAGTTTAACTAAACACTCCACTCTCCCAAACTGCATTCAATGGGGCTGATCTTCCTTGTCTTGCAAACAAGCAGAAAACTCTGCTGGAGAATTGCATGTGTTTGGAACTAGCTTGGGAATCTGGGCAGCAGTGTTCCTATTTATTCAGGTGGCTGCTATATGGCTTCTTTAGAAGAAGACATCTCTGCTTAAGAGCTTAGTAGCAGGTGGAATATAGTCTCTGAAATGCAGCTTGCCAGCATGCAGGCCAAGAAAGGTAAGATTTTCAGTTCAGTGTTGCCTTCATGGTGGGTTTCTTCTTAGTTTAGAAAGAACTACAGGTTCTTTTTAGTAATAAGCAATAATTGGAGTGATTGCAGAGAGGGGGGTGTATGTGGTGTGTGTGTCTGTGCTCTGCTTTGGCCCATGCCATAGATGCATCCTGCAGACCTCAGGAGACTACTGAAGCCTTTGAATCAGTTGAGGTTATAACCATCTGCTGTTGCACTGAGCTAACTGTGCACCAAATTTAGCTGGGTTCAGGGACTTTGTTGTAAGCTGCTGCAAATGACCGTGATTCCATGAGCAGTGCACAGCAGTGCAGTGTTTCCCCCTTTCTTTGTTTCTCTCCTTGCTTTTTATGCTCCCTGGGACTGATGTTTAGCCTCTTGTGTTGGTTTACCTGTTCATTGCTATAGGGAGGCACAATTCATGGGTGTTTGGCAGATCATGGAAACTTGTATCCCTCTTTTAAAAGGAAGAAATGGCTCAGTGGGAAAAAAATGTCAGTCGTGTTGTTGTTGGGTTTTTTCTTCTCCTTGAATGAATTCCAAAAGTTCTTATGCTGAATAAAACATTTCTGCTGTGACCTTTGCTCTGGGGACTAGATTTAGATCCTAAGGACCTTGCAGTTATTTTTCCATTCACTCTTGAAAACTAGCACTTTTCTATATGAAAGGGAACTTCTTCACTGAAATTCACTGTGACCCTCTTCCACTGACAAAGGTCTGTAGGAAGTGTTGGAGTATTTAGGTTCCTGCAATGTTTTGAGTCAGAATTCCAGGGTAAGTCTGATCAGAATCTGACTTCAGAATGCTGCCTCTGTTTTAACAGCAATGGTACAGCTCAAATCCTGCAATGCTGTTATTGCAGAGGTCAAAAAAGCTGGAAAGACAGAACCCCATGGAGCACAGCACCGAGAGGACTGTGTGAGCATGGGCAGGAGGCTTCTTGATAGATGCTTAGTCCAGAAGTGTTTCCAGAGTAGACACTCAAAGCTTTTTAGACAGCACAAATCCCAGTCAGCTCTCAGAACATTAGAACAAGCTTTAATTTAGTGTGTGAGATCAAAATTCATCAGAGCTGAATTGGTTTTAGTGTGTTTCCATGGTGGATCATAGCACGGGTGGGTTTCCAGGGATCTTAATGTCTCTTCATCCTGTTTTCCATCTTACTTTTTTGGAGTTAGTACCTGTGGAATTGGTGGGTTTATGAGACTTCAGCATTGTAATGGTGTTTGTTCTCCCCCTCCCTTCATGGCTCAAGTGGTGGTTCTCGATGTTCCCTGTAATTCCTGGAAATCTGTGAACTTTGAGTACTAACATTCCCTTCTTTGTTGAAATCATAGGCAGGGATGTGAAGTGGAGGGGTTGGGGTGGTTTCCAGATAAAAGGGTGGACGCTTGTTCTTTTAAAGATGATACTTCCCAAATGAAAACTGTATTTTGCTTATATTCCAATTAGTGTTCCTCCTTTCCCACTGCGGTGATGCACATGAAAAGAAACTTGGGCTTGGGATTAAAAGGTCAGAGATGCTGCAAATGAATTTAATTCCACATTTTAGAAGACTTGGGATATAAATTCCCCATTCATCAAGTGGGAACATTGGGATGGTTTTAATTTATGTTTTTCTTTGTTGGTTTTTTATTTATTTATTAGTTTTTCCTTAATCTCAGCCATCTAAAAAGGACTTTATCCTTCCCATCACCCCTTTGGGCTGGTCCCAATAACTGTGTGGTAACATAAGGATCTTTCCTAATGCTTAGGGGCATAACAGCATGAATGGGGAGGCCTGGATCAAATTCCCACTGATACAGGTTGCTCTGAGACTTCAAGCCAGTCACTTAAGTCCTCAGTGTTTTCAGCTCCTTCAACAGGAAGTTTGGGTTTGTTCTTTGTATTTCTACTGTGCGGATTTCACCTCCATGGCAGAGTTGGATTGTTCTTGTTCTGCTGTGCTCCACGCTCCTTGCAAGCCTGCCAAGGTAGAATAAATATCTCAAATCTGTTGCTGCTGTGGGGTGAAACGAGAAGCCCCAGAGAGACACAACCTTCCTCAGCTCCCTGTGCGCTCCAGTCCCCCATTCCAAGCCTCCAGACCCCACAGTGATCTCTTCTCTTGTCCTAGGGAGTCAAAGTCCTTTGTTCACTGCTAAACCCTGCTCTCCTGCAAAGAGCTGCTGTTGTGCCATCTGTCTCTTTATGAATTTTTTAGTAGACTGGATGTTTGTGGGGAGTCAGTAACTTACAGTGCACTATCAGAGCCGTCTGACACAGGGTTCTCTTAGTGCCTAATGTGTGTGTTTGGTTCTTCCCTCTTCATCCCCTTTTAAGCAAAAAGAACATTTCTTTACTTGTTTGTTGTACAAAACATCTTGTAATCTCTGCTATGCGCAGTCACTTAAAGCTTGTAAATGGAGTAAACTTGAGGATGGTGTCACTTAATCTTCCTTTTAATGTTGACAGACAACAGGTTTTCCAGCAAGCTGGTGAGTCAGGAGGAGCGTCAAGATCAATCTGAGTGTGCCTGAAAACCAAAGGATGGGCTCGTGGTTGAGGAGCTAGTTTGAACTGTGGAAGCCCCAGGTTCTCCATTGCAGACTCCCTGTATTTTTCCAGCCATTCCCATAGGCATTTCTACCTTTACTGGTAACAGAGACACATGCTGGAAACTGGTGTGTGCAAATACTATGGTGATGTGGAAAGCTGTTGCCGTTAGGTGGCAATTGTTGTGGAGTAGTTTAAAAGTTATTCTCTCCCCAGGCTGTTGATTGCTGCTGCTGTTGGCTTCAAGCACAGATCTATTAGGAAGCAACAGAACTGGGACCTCACTTCCACTAGCTTTTGTACAGGAATGCTGCAGGCCTTGGGCAGTCACTGCGTGACTGCAGTGTTTTGTCCTGAGCCCTCTGAATGAAGCGCTTGCCTTTTGGGATAAGTTTGAGGGGAAAATGTGACAGGTTGGAGTGTTAACCCAGATTGGTTGGTTTAGTTCCACTAAGTGTGACTGAAATAGTCAGCTCATGTTCTGGTTCCAGGACTGCAAGTGAAGCATGGTTAAGTCTCTGAGCAAGCAGAGAGAGCTGGTTCAGTCTGGTGAAGAGAAGGCTCCTTAAGGGGAGATCTTAGAACAGCTCCAGTGCCTGAAGGGGCTACAGGAAACCTGGAGAGGGGCTTGGGACCAAGGGCCTGTAGGGAAAAGACGGTGCGAATGGCTTTAACCTGCCAGAGAGGTTCCCTGATGCTTTAGTGCAGTTTGGACAGCAAGCATGGACAAATTCTGGTCTTGTTAGATGAGTTGTGTTTTATTGGAGACAAAAACCATTGCTGGTGCTGGGTGAATCCTGACTGAGCAAGGCAGAGTTCAAACAGAGTGGAAAAATCCTTGTCTCCTCTTAAATGGAGGCTTTGTGCTTGCAGTAAAGAGAATTTGATGCAGCTTGTGTTGTGTTCCTATGAACAGCCAGCTGATACTGAGGGGTCTCGGAAGGACAGATGTGATAGCGGTGCGAGGAGCCAGTGGAGTCAAGGAGTTTGGTAGCAGTAGAGTGGGGAATGGAATCAAAGTTTCCCATGAGCTAAAGCACCTCTTTGAACAGTAGCTGAAGGTGAATTCACCAGCAAACAGGGCACAAGAAATCCTGGGCATGTAGAGCATTGGTGTGTGACATGGAATCTCTAAAACTCTGCTGTTTGAAAATGGTCTGATTTGTCTGCATCCATCTGAACTCATCTTTGCCAGTATTTCAGAGTATTTGCATCTTAATGAAAGCATCCCCTGTGTATTTATGACCTGAAATACTCTTCCTTATCACTTTTGCCCTACTCTAGGCCTCTGTCTAGACCGGTTTTTATGGACTTGTCACTTCATCTGCCCTGGCCTTTCTTGTTACTGCCTCTTGCTTTCCTTTTGAACCTTTTATTTCTGTCCATCCCTTCCTTGTGTTTCTTTCACCATCTGTTTCTGGTAAGATCTCGTGTATTTTCCATGCTGTTAACTTCAGCTGCTCTGAAATGAGTGCTTCACATCTGAAGAAGGGCTGCCAGTTAATGTGCAGTGTTTGCTCCTTTCAGATAGGGGATGAAATAACTTGTCTTGCTTGGAACATCTCCCACAGGCCTTGCAAAATGAAGACAGGGTTGAGACTGAAAGTATTTATGTATATCTGAAACTTGCTAAGTCAGGTAGCAATGGGCTCACTGTTCTAATGACAGTAAGAGCTGGCATGGCTTACCCAGGATCATGTAGGAGACAGTGTGGAGTGAAATCCAAGTCTTGCATGTTCCAGGCTGGATCACGTAAGCATGTCCTGGAACAGCATTTCCTTTCTGCAAGTGTAAGTCATATTCCCATCTTTCTCTGACTGGGACCTCTAATGTGCTGCTCTCATCCAGCTCATCTTCTCTTTCTTCTCTTTCTCCTTTCCTCCCCATGTCTTCTCTGCTCATTTCCTTCACAAACAAATGCTAATTTCTCCATGGGCATTCCAGTTATAACTCCACATTTGGTGGCTTTTCCTTCAAGTGGAGTCCATTGAGCTTGTAAATCGTGTTGGATCAGTGAGCCTATAATGAGGCTTCTAAGTCCAAACAGTACAAGTCTGCTGGGATTTTATTGTTCATAAAGCTTCTTCCCTGGGGAGTGATAGAGCCATTAGGTGTGTGCTGTGTTTAATATTTGGTCATGGCAGGAAGCAATAATTTTCTCTGTTTTACTGTGGCTCCTGAGTTGTTTTTAAGCACTCAGCTTATTTGAGTGCCTGTGAACCCATTAGGCAAAAGGAGCCGCTCTGCCCTGCTTGGGTTTGTATCTGTCCTACAAAGGCTATTTCAAGAAAGTAGAATGAAGCAGCAACTGATTGCCCTGTGGTGGCTCTTAATCACTTGCCCCTCTCATGAACTCAAGTGCTGTCACACCTGACAGAGGATGGCAGGAAGCTGGTTTCACCAGACGATGGCATTTCTCATACTGAAGGGATTGTTCTGTTTATTCCAGCAGAGAACAACCACCAGGGCTCCTGTTTGTGCGGCATGTTATGGAGCTAAGGATTTATCTTGTGTTGAATCCACATCAAAACTTCTTTCATTTCAGTGGAAGCAGGAGCAAGGTTGTTATTCCAGTGTTCTGGAAGTGGATGTGTATATTTAATAAAAAAATCAACAAAACCACCAAGCAAAAACCAACCAAAAACCAAGGAATGAAACCCAATCCACTTTTCCAGGAAGGAGCTGCGATTTCGGAAAGGAAACTGGCAGAGTTTGGGCTGTAGGAGCTTTGCAGCTCCAAGTGTCAGAGCTTTGTACCTATGTGGCCTGGGGCCATCAGCGAGTGGGGCAAGTCCAGCTCTGCAGCCCATGGAGCCCTTTTTCCTCTGCTCAGTTTTTAGCATGAAGGCAGAGAATTGTGCTCCATGGATATTTTTTTTTAATCCCTTTAAAGAGAACAGAGTGGAGTAACCATCCTCCTTGGAAACATGAATCCCAAGCAAAGGAAAATGGTATTGCCAATTACTGTGAGTCCTTTCAAGAAGCAGATTCTGTAGCGTGGTAGGAAGTGGCTCCTTTGACAGCCTTTCGCTTGTGTTCCCAGTGCTTCCCTCAAAGTACTAGTCAACTTTCTCCACAGGATGTGCCATCGGTTCTGCGTGCTCCTTATGCTTTCCACTGTTGTTGCTGACTGCACCACCAAGCGGGTTTGTTAGCCTGATTATTGTAGGTGTTCACTTGCTCTAGTTAGGTCTGTTCCTTTGCTTCAGGGGATAAGTTTTCCACTACCACATTTTCCCGCTGGGTCCTTGTCTTGATCTTTGCAGCTCTGTGCAAGACGCTTGTATCAGAAAGGAAAGAAATAATTGCCTTGCGCTTAGGCTGTGTAGCCAAGAGCTACGTTGCAGAAACAGGACTGCACGAGGTATGTTTGCATTAGCCAGACACACACACGTTGTGTTTTACCTTAGAGGAAGATGAGCAAGTGTTTGAGAAGAGATGGTGTAGGGTGGGTAATTACACAGGTGTTTAAAGCACTTGAAAGCCAGAACACAGTAAACAGATGAAATTAGCTGGTGGCATAAAGAAATGCAACTTAAAGCTAAGAGTGGGGATGTCAATACAAATGGAATGGTTTTTGAAGAGGTGTGGTTACGCTTCTGCAACTTTGATAAAAAGCTATTTCAGCAAATGGATCCCTATTTGGCAAAGCAGTTGGCACTTTTATTTAGCATCAGCACCAAGAAGCACGTATGTAAATATTTTGTTGAAACTAAGTCCTGAAAAGAAACATGAAACTGCTAAATTCCCAGCTGGGCTTTGTTGTCCATTGTCAGCTTCCCATCAGGAACTACAGTTCTGGAAGTTTCCTTTTCTGCAAAGATAAAACTTGGGATTTTCACATGGATCTAAACTCAAAAGTGCTGTTTGGGAGGAGAGGTTCTGCCTCCTTCAGACATGCTCCTCATCTTATGCATCCATCTGAGGGTTTTATTCCAGACAGCTTTAAAAGCTCCTTGAATTAATGCTGCTCGCCGTGTCACTGGGTCTCCACGCTGCGTTGTGCTGGACGCTAATTTGGAGCAGGAGCGAATACTTGAGCAGTGATGTTTTTCCAGATCTCTCCTCTCATTAGGAACGTGGGTGCTCAGTACCTGGAAGAAAAATAACGAGGACTTTGAAGGTTGACTCCACGCCAGAATAAATCATTTTCCTTGATGTTGACAAAAGATTTGGTCAGTCAGAATTCCTCTGCTAAAGAGGGGGGAAAGTATCCAGGGTTGTGTCAGTGTCACTTGTTGACATAGACCTCAAAAAAAACATCCTCTGGGACGATTTGGTTAAAGGTTTGGGTTTTTATTTTCCCCTTCCCCTTTATCTCAAGCGTTTCCCAGCATTCCTGCAGGGACATCTGGTTCTCTCATTTTCCAGTTTGACTTCGTGCCTTCAGAAAGCGTCGCTGTCAGTTGCTTTCTATTTAGCCAAGCAGCACAAGCAGGAGAGGAGCCCTGCCTGATAACTCAACTAACATAGAGCTGCCCTGCAGTCACAGTGACCTGAGCCATTTCTGTGATGGGCAATGAGACTGTGTCCCCCTTCCCTTAATTTTCTTCTGTAGCTTCAGGTTTGTACTGTGTTATAGGCAAGGTTTCTCTCTGTGTTACCCATGAAGGCATGTGAAGTTCTGTCTCTGTGCACCCATACATTGGATGGCTGTTTTCCTCCTCTTGAGAGTTCTGCTTTAGCAAGAGAATGGCAGCAAGCAGAGAAGTGCTCTGTATTTGCACACATCAAAGGTGATTTTAGAGCAGTGGATTCTGCTTGCTTGGCTCATGTGAATTGTCATAGATCTGGGAGAGTTTCTATCAGCTCAGGCTTGTCTGTAACTCTTGTGGATGTGTACTGCACATAGTTTGGGAGCAGCCTCTTGACGGCTTGCTTGTAATGTGTGGAAAATGGTGCTTCTGGGCAAGAGAATGAGGCTTTAAGGTTTGGTGAGGAATTTTGTATGGACTGGGAGTCTTGACTGGAGGGTTAGGACCTGATGATAGGTTGGGCCCAGCTGGGGGCTGAGGAAGAGGCAAGGAGCAGTTAGAATGAGGAGGTAAAAATGGGGATGGGATGGGGCAAGGTACATGCTGTGACTTACTGAGGAAGAATTATATCATAACAGGATTGTACCATATACATATACATCAAAAAGGCTTGCAGTTACTTTGTTAATTTTAATGGTAGCATTTTCCAGTTTCTGAATGAGTTTTTATGAGCTCTGTAATATTCCTGTATTTAAGATTGCTGACATGTGAAAGACTTGTTATTAACAATGCTGTAAGCTGCAGGTGTGGGTGAAGTTTTATCTTCCTGCAAGCTTTAATATGAATGTTTGATAATAAAATCCCCTGTATCATTCATGCATGTTACTTCATGCAATATAGGAAATCTAGAGCTGTTCCATGAGCTGTTCTGGGACACTGTCAGCATTGGCAAAGTACAGGGTGGTTGTTAACATAATGGTTCTACAGAGCTGTGGATAACAGCGTGCAGCACAGCTGTGATCATATGCAGGTACAGGATTTTAACAGGCTACCAAGACTTTGCTCAGTTGAACCCTACACAAATTGAGTCTCTGTCGTCATCATCTTCCTCCCTCACCCCATTATGCCATTTCAGGTACGCCCTGCATATCTGTAGTGGCCCTGAACAGCAAAGTTAAAGCTGAAGTCATTGGAGAGGCAACTTGATGGGAGTTGCAGCCCTTCCCCTCTAAGACACAGATCTGAACTTGAAAAATGAACTGAGTCTGTTTGTCCCTGCAGCTGCTTCCAGCCCACACTGCAAGCACTGAACACAAGTCTGCAGAATGGAACGTGATTGGCAGCTGCCTCCTCTAGCAGTGGAGGCCCCAAGAAGGATGGTGTGCGGATAATGAATTGGTGTCTTCATCCCAGGAGGCTGAGCATTGCAATGCACTACCCACTCTGTTCTCCTGTCACCCATGGTGTATTGTATCCCCTAGACACAAAGGGAACTTTGGGTCTCACTGTCCTAAATCTAAGCTTTAAGTCTTAAGAGTTCTTCTCCCCTTGCCCCCCAAGATCTGGGGGAAGTGTTTGATCATCCTCTGAAATGGTGCCTGCTCCTGTGTGCCTGCAGTGTGTTACCTGTGTGCAGACACTGTAAGCTCTGTCCCTCTCTTGCACTTTTTGGGACAGAAACATGCCTTTCTTATGACTTGGCACTGTTGCAGGTATCCGTATGGAATCTTCCAGCATTTGGGTAGGGAAAAGAGCACTGGCACACTTAGGCTCAGTGTCTCTGTCACTGGCTTAGGCTGTTGTCTTGTGCAAGTTAGCTTTCCTCTTGAGGAACTGTCAATAGCACTGATGGTCATATTCTCAGCACTGCCTTAACACCATCCATTCCTGGTGCCAGAATGATCTCTGTGCTTAGTTCTGTCTTCTGCAAAAAGGGGTTTGATATGCAGGAATGTATTTAATGGGGAATTAGTCTGGAGACAACTGCAGTGTGCTGTGTTGCATGAATGTTTGGGAATACAAGACTTAAAAGGAGAGAGGCTGTAGCCTGTTAGTATGCAGCAAAAAAATAAGATCCAGCTCTTATCCTGCACTTCATTGGTAATATTAAAAGCTTTAAATTGAGCTCTTGCTTGTATTCATTTTAAGATGTCTTTTAGCTTCCTGATATTTTAAGCCTGTCCAGGACAACTGGCCTGTTTCCCTGTGATTCAGTCATTCCTTCTCTACCCTTTCCATTTAGAGTGGAAGCTCTGCAATGCAGGTTTGTGCTATGACTTTGAACAGTGCCTAATGATCAGATCCTGCTCTAGATGGAATCTCAGCTGCTCTTGGAAGTAATGCAGTTGTTTCAGCTACCACCTCGCATCAACTGCTCCCATCACTGAGACCTGTTTGCTTATTAAACGAGCTCAGTGGAGAAGGCCTCCTTTAGTCTCATGCCCCAGCTGTTTGAACCAGTGTGATATGAAGTAATTAATAGAAGTGAATAGCCATTTAAATCTTATCAGTGATTTCTAAGGAATTGGTTTCCAGAATTCTCCATAATTAGCACAACATTTCAGTGGGTTCTGTCACTTGCTGATGTTACTTGATCTGATCTGTTTGCTGGTCACTCAATGGCAACTGGAACATGAGATGGCTTTCTTGGGGGCCTATGAGGAAAAGATTTACTACCATAGTAGTGTCACTGAAGAGCCGGCTGTGACTGAAAATCCTGCTCCAAGTCCATTTTTGGACTAAAAACCTGGCTTTTAGTTAAGTTTTGTTTGGACTAACACTCATATCCCCAGATACTTGCTGTAAATGGCGGTAACCTTGTTTCTGTGCTTGCAAGGGCAGCAGAGGACAAGGTGGTGTTGTACCTGCATGGGGACTCCCCTGGCTCCAGGACTAGTGTGTATCACCACAATGATGCCTATGGAAAAGTTGCTATATGTTATCCGCCTGGAATTCCCTTAAGGAAAAACTCCTTCCTTATCCCATTGGAAGCTCCATACGTTGGGTAGTCTCCTCTCCCTCCTAAGCCCTGTTTTCTCCTGGAGTTCACTATTGTTTTGGCAGCCCACCCATCACAAAGCAGAGGTCACATCAACATGACCTTTGGCTGGTATGAGGAGGCTGCTAAATAATTCACGTGGCCAACTTGATTTCGGGGTCCACATTTGTTTTTTCCACTCTCCTAATCAAGATGCTCATTTAATTCTATTCCAGCACCTGTTCAGCAATTAACACCCTACAATTTGCATCTTACCCTGACATTTGCTATCTCTCCAATTAGTTTTTATATCAGTATAATTAGGTAGGGTTATTACAGTGCATCAAGCAGGGTCGAGGATATTCCCAAGCCTTTAAGCTCTTTCCCAGATTTGTTTAGGGAAGCCACTAAGGGTAAATGGTTGATTAGGATCACTGTTTTTCTTCTGCATTCAGATCAGGCGAAAACTGTTTCCCCATGTGGCTCATGAAAGATCAGGGAAATATGTCAGTCTGTAAGAACTAATATTATGTAGTTCGTGACTTTTTGGGTGAATTTACAGGGGATTATAAGTAAGGGTCAGGCTGCGAAGCCACTTGCAGCAGCATTCACGAGGGGACATAATGCTCTTGCTTTAGATTAAGCTAAGCAAATTGCAACAATGAGTTTAATTTTTCACATCAGTTTTTGGGGTTAGCATGTGGGTGGGGGGATAAATCAGAACTAGAGGGGACCTGGCTGTGTTGAGCACTGAGCTTAGTTGGGAAAGACTATGGGAGTGAAATGGCTATTCCTAACACCTTTTAATTCCAGCTTCATGGAAGGAAGGTCTTGCTGTTCAGCTGTGCCTGGCTTTGGGTTGTAGGCTCTCTGAGTCAAAAACTGGTTTGCCAGTGTATGCACAGCATCCAGCAGTGTGGATCTTCCTAATACTAAACTGTCCAGTAGTAAAAGAGATGGCTCCTTGCTGCTAATGTTGATCCCACCCCAATCAATATACAGTGCTGATATAAGGGAGACTTACGTGTATGTAGGGGAAACGGGGCACTAGGAGGTGAGATCTATAGCATGGGTCAGAGAGGAGGTGTTATTTTCTGATCTCGCATCACCTAGCTCTGTGTGGTGCTTCTTTCTTAAGTTCGGTTTGAAATTCTCTTCCTCTAACCCTCAAATTCCCCTAGATCTCTCTCAATTCTGAAGGTGCATACAAAGACTGTATTATCAGGAGGCAATATTGCCCTTGGCGAGGTTGCAGTGAGGCAAAGGATGATTGTAGGAAGAAGATGAGTGCTGGTGTGAAGATAGTGGGTAAAAAAAACCCAACCCACCTCTCTTCATGTCTTGTGTATTGCCCTGAATCTTGTTATTCTGAGCCTTTCTGCAGTACATCCTAATGATGCTCTCTAGGCTTTGGTGGGGAGGGATTCTGGAAGCCCAAAGGAGGAATCAGCCCACTTGAATTCCCCAGCCTGGAAAAGCTGGAGAGAAGCATAGATTTCGTGTGCTGCACCAGTACAGCCAGAGCTACAAGCAGTTCTAATGCTTCCAAGTATACAATAGACTTTGCCTTGCTTAGTTTGAAATTCTATATTGTAATGAGCTTCATCTCTCCCCATTGTGTTGTCTTCTTTTTTAATCTCCAGTTGCTTTATATGGGTAGATGAACAGGCTTAGAAAAATATAGGGTGGAAATGTCTTGGGAAATCGGGGCAACAGGGAAGAAGTGGAATGGGAAAGGAGGCTGGGGATGACAAAGAAACCTGCGGAGATGAGCTTGGTTAATGGCAGTAAGAAATAAGAGAACAAGAGCAGCCCTCAGACAAGCAGGAGTCTGAACATAAATCTCATCCGTGTGTGTCACCTCCAACGAATTTTTAAAGTTCTATCCCTTGCTTTCCATGAGAGAAAATCCTTAGGAATGAGTTTTCATGATTAAATTCCTAAGTCTCTACGAGAGTTTCTGTAGGGCTGCAAAATCCCCCAAAATCCTGTTGAAGTGCTTTTGAGATAGATATGTGGAGATTTATATATATATATATATATATATATCTATAGAGTCCATATTGAGGAGACTTCCTATCTGATTTTTCATCCTCATAGGCTTCAGCTGGATGCTTATCTAAGCCAAACCCTGAGCAATATGAAGCTTTACCCCTGATGTTCACCTCTGTATCTGATGTTAAAATCTGGAGTCTCATGTACTTGCTTAGTNATATATATATATCTATAGAGTCCATATTGAGGAGACTTCCTATCTGATTTTTCATCCTCATAGGCTTCAGCTGGATGCTTATCTAAGCCAAACCCTGAGCAATATGAAGCTTTACCCCTGATGTTCACCTCTGTATCTGATGTTAAAATCTGGAGTCTCATGTACTTGCTTAGTTGGGTGGAGGAGAGAGTAAACAAACAGCTCAGTTGAAAATGGTAACCATATCCTGTATTGTGTAGGATAATGTCATTATCTGATCACCTTGTCTGCTCTGAAATCTCACACTTCATGTTTTCCCCTTGATAGATTTCACCTTGGAATGCAAATACAGTCTGTCACTCCTGAGCAGTCTGGTTAATACAGTGCCTGGCTACTCTGGGCCAGGATGAGCTTCTTGCTGTGCATCAGGAAGCACTGAAGGGTGCTATAGGGCTGATGGCTTCTCGCTGAACAAGGAAATCATCTCAAGGTAATCGTAGTGACATCAGGAAGGTACCTGTGTGAGAGCATTGTAAAGGGCTGGATCTTCCTGTTGCTGGCTGCAGACTCTTTCTTAATCAGCAAATACAAACTTGCTCTGAAGCCGATGGAGCAATGGGCAGAAAAGGCCTCTCCTCCCTTTTTCCCAAACAAGCAGATAGCCAGCAAGAAGGGCTCTTTGTTTCCCAAAAGTCTAAAAATAGGAGCGTGATGTGCAAGCAGGAGAGGTTTGTATATCATCAGCACTGGCCACAGTGCCAACTGTATCAAATTCCTTCTCATCTGGGGGATCTCTGAGAGCTTTTGCTGTTGTGTTAATGGAAATGAAGGTTGCCTGTCTGTCTAAATACTGGGCGGTGTGAGAACCTGCACTCATCAGTTTGAACTGGCTTTTCAAGCCTCAGCTTATCAACATGTTCTTAAACCGAAATGGTGTGAAACTGCAAATCCTTCTTTAATCTTCAAAAGCAGGTTTGGGGGAAAACAACAACAACAATAATAATAGTAGAAATAATAATAAGGCTTATATTTTAAAAGTTGCTGTATATTTTTGGGGGGTTTTAGGGGGGACTGAGGTGGGAAAGGGGGAACCTGGTGAGTGTTCTGCTGCCTGATGCAGGTGACCAAATTGATGAGTTGCTGCTGTGATTTGTTCAAGGAGGGGTCAGGGAAGAAAACGTGTGCAGGGAGGGGGAGCCAGGCTCTTCGTGCTTGCGTTTTAACACCTTCTCTGCTAAGCAGGAGGCCAGCTTGGGGTGCTAAATTCCTGTCTGTGGCTGTCTGTGAAATAAATCTGTGTGTTGTGTAGTCCCAAGCTGTCAGCACCGGTTTGCACTGATGGACTCTGAAGGAGGTTTCCTCTGGGCTCGGCAGCCACTAGGGAGCTGTCTTTAGCTCGGATTTCAGAGGCAGCTCATTAGACCCATAACAGCAGACACTCACTGCTGCTTTTCTCCAAGAATTTGTCAAGTTGGAATGTATTTATAGAGTTACGGCTACACAGTGATAATATTACATCTCCTGTACCTGTTGTAATGGCCTGGTGAGTTGGATGGTATGTGCTTTCTCAGAGAGAGTAGGTATCCCATTTGGTTACTACTCCTGTGTGCTGTGCCACCTTTTCCCCATGGCACACTCTCTATCGTCTAAGGAGTGTGTGTACACTGCCAAAGCCTTTGTCTCTGCTCACAATCAGAGTCGTTCTGTTTGGAACACTCACAGGAAGTCCTGTCTGATACTTGTCTTTCTTCCTCCTTCCCCTTTGTGCCAGTAACTGGTTGTTGAATGGGTTGTCTCATGCACGTTTCTCTTTCTGAACCTTTTGCTTTGCTTGCTCCCACCCAGCTGGTTTCCAGCTACTTTGGGAGCAGGTAGGAGTGCTGTACCCCATCTGTTGTGACAGGGAAGGCAGGATATGATTGTAGAAGGAAGGATGTGAATGCACTGTGACCTCCCACTTTAAAATGTCATCACCCAGTGCTGGCTGGGACTGTGAAGCAGGAGATGTAGCTGGGGTTGTTTCAGACCAGCACTCCAGCAGTGTCTGGTGTCAGACCTTGGTGCTCTGTAGTTCCATTCCAAGGGAGAAATGACTCAATGCAGCCATTGTTCCCAGCCAGTGACACCTGATGTATTTAGGCCTAGAACTGAGAGAGGGAAGTCGGAAATAACAAGATCCCATATTGGAAGGAGTGTCTTGTGAGTGAGTCACAAGTTTGGAACTCAGGAGACATCATTCAGGTCCCTGTCATAAGATAGCATTGAAAAGGCTGACTCTGGAGATAAGAATCATACCATGCATGACTCAGTTCATTCTG
The DNA here is from genome assembly GCA_002631895.1 of Agapornis roseicollis. Taxonomy (NCBI): domain Eukaryota; kingdom Metazoa; phylum Chordata; class Aves; order Psittaciformes; family Psittacidae; genus Agapornis; species Agapornis roseicollis. The sequence goes on from NDXB01008290.1 coordinate 195,010, forward strand.
CTGCATCACTTCCCCCTGAAGCCTGTCTTCACTGGGACACTTTTCCAGAGAAAACTCCCAAACTAAGCTAATACAAGTCTTTAGTTTCTCTTGATCAGAATACTCTCCCAGTTCTGGATCTTACATCTATGTATGGGAAATACTTCCAATAGGACTTGAAGGCAGCTGATATCTAAATTACAGTTACATTACTCTGGTAAAAGAAAATAAGGTTTAAAACCTCTTCAAAACCAGTGTCAGGTTGGGCAGGGAAGTAATGTGGTAGTGACTATTCCTTACCAGACAGAAGGTACAGTTCTCTTGCTGTCACTCTGCAGAGACCCTTCCTAAGACTCTCTTGTCCTGGAACGCTGTAGAACTGATATCAGAAATCATTCACATCACATCAAAACAGCTCGTTGGTTCCGTGTCCCCCTTTGCTGTTCCATGAGGGGCATCTTGTGACTGGCAAAGATGTGAGCCAATGTGTGCTTCACCGGAGGCACCAGCGGCAAGTGCTTCTGATAACAGCAGCTGAAAGGACCATTCCAGCACAGTGCTAGCTGGCAAAAAGCACTGGCAAACTGAGTATTAATTAAACAGCTGATAAAGTTTCATTTGGTTAATTTTCCCTGCAATAAAGCACTAATTCTATCAAAATGAGAACATTTCTGAGCATTGCAGCAGAATGGGATTGAAATGACCGTGATTACACTGAGTGTAAAACCACCCTTTTCCCCACCTCCTAGCACAATGATTTCAGAGCCAAGGGATGAAGTCAGACTCAATGGAAGGAGGACGTGGTGGGTTTGATGGTTAAATCTTTCACTGAAACATTCTTTCAGTGATCAGTGTCTCTATACTTAGGCTGATGCAAGGAAACTCCCTCTCAAATGTGTGATAATGGTGGGATTTAGAAATGGTTGGAAGTTGGTTGGTGCTTTGTGATTGTAACTATTAATATTTAGACTTTTTATGCAAAGTTTTCTTCTCTTAGCAAGAAGCTCTTGAAACTTGGAAGTGTATTTTCAGTTACTGGGAGGAAAGAAACCTGGTGTTTTTTCCTGCCAGTAAATGCCTAGAAGATGAACAGTTGCACTTCTGAAGGTCAAAACATTTCCTGGAAGGGGCATAAAAGTAATGGAGATAACTGGTTCAGATGGTTTCTTGGTAGAGAATGTGAAAGGGTTTGGGGATCTGGAGGCAAAACCAAAGATGTCTTCTTCAAGACCTGAAGAAGTCGGATGGTTTAGCAGTATTGCTCAGGGGATTTAATAGCTTTTGTAGTAGTAAAAATACTTTTCAGTTCATTATTTTATTGCTAACTCGCTTAATCAGTGAGCTGATGGATGTCCTTTCAAGGTGTCTCTGTGTTGTTATTGTAGTGACCAAGTGCAGCGTAGCCTGATTTCCTTCAACACAGTGTTGTCTTGATTGTTGTTTGAGCATTCCTGCCCTGGTTGGGGCATGCCTGGAAATCCTAGAACAGTTAGGGCTGGAAATGAAGCTTGGTGGGATGGGGCTGGCAGCTCGTGCTGCAGGCAAGGTCTTCCCAGGCATTACCAGGGTGCCAGTTTCGCGCATGGCTTTCTGTGAAGGAGACCATGTTCTGTGGTTGTCTGTCTCACCCGTTCTCCTCCCCCAGCTCCCCCAGCCTGTGTGGTGCTTGTTTCTCCTCTGAGGTTAAATTCCAGTTAGAGAGAATAAAATAATGAATGCAAGAAGGGAAGGAAACGGGAGTTTTCTTTTTAGCATTTCAATTTTCTCTCTGTCAAATGATGCTTGAGGAGCTGGAGCCTGTTAACGCTCTCTCCAAGGAGCAAGGCTTCTTTTGAGAGAAGAACTACAGGGAAATGCAGCAGCAACAACAAAAGTGCACCAGGATCCTTCAGACCTGGGCGTTCTCTAAAGAGCTCTGGCTGTCAGAATTTACACACCTTGCCTAATTCAGAGCACATGTCTCAGCTACAGCAGGCACTCGGTAGACACGCTGCTGTCTTCCTCTCAGTGGGCCTGCTGTGAGTTTGTCAGCAGTGCTGTTAACAATGACAAAGTAGTTCATCAATATTGTTTTTTAACACCAATATCCTAGAAGCAGCAGCAATGCTGTGTGCTCTTCCCATGCAGCCTGCCCGCCTGGAGCCTTGGGGAGGTAATAGAGCTGCTGGATCCTGAAACCCTCTTCTCCTTTAATCAAGGCATTGGCAGTTTGTCTTTCAATACATTGCTGTTTGTTGTTCCTTTTATCTGAGGGAGTTGGTCTGGGTTCTGGGTGTGCTGTTCCATTAGCGTAGAGCTCAGAAATCCTGCTGGCCAAAGTTGATGCTGATCTGGAAGCGGTATTTAATGCCTTACATGTACGTCTACATAGGTTGTATGGCTGCATCATATTTTCCAGCACTTCTAGCTTTGGAAGGACATAGTGCCTTGGATGCAGGGCTCTGAACACAGCAGTCCAGCTTTCAGGCCTAAGCCTGCTCTGTGTCTCTGTGTAAGTCTTCCTGGATCCAGAAGCACTTGCAAATATGATGCAGAAATATTTGAGCTGGCTCTGCAGGAAATCCATCTGGATGATTCTATTTCCTGGGGATTTTCCTATCTCTGCAATACGTAATGCCAACTGAATTGCACTTTATAATCCAAAACTCATCACTTACACTTTTCCATGGACCTTTAAGCTGCCCATTTGCCTCAGGGGCAACTGATGGGAATGGAGTAGAAATTTGTTGAAGTTAACAACAACAGCAACACAAATCAAATGTAATTGAAAACATTTTTGGAAGCTGGAACAGTTTAACATAAGGACAAATAGAAGTGTTGGATGCAAACTGTCTAGTCTGAAACTCTGCTGAGGCTCATGGCACAGTGAGCTGTGTGTTTCATCTAAGAGGAGCACTGCAAGAGTGGAAATGCCTTGAACAGGGGCTTAAGTAAAGAGAGTATTCAATAGCATGAAAAGAATAAAAGCAAGAATTAGTGTTACTTGGAGGTAGAGGTGGCCTCTGCCATTCATTTCCAGTCCCTATTACAAACCTCACAATTACCAAAGTTTATAAATGTTCTGTATGGATGTGATACTGAGATTAGAGAATTGTATTTTAGGAAGGGCATAGCTAACTGCTTGGTGAGTTCTGAACTAACCAGTAACTGTACTCATACATTGCTCATCATAGTATTTGAAAGGTCAAATGTTGGGTCTGGTGGCAACATCCACAATCAAACCCTGTGTGTTCAGCAGAGCTACTGAAAAAGTGCTCTTAGCAACAGATTGCAAAACCAAGTTGGGCAGATAAACCACAGATGCAATGGGAGAGCCAACCCATAGCTGTGAGCCTTGGATATCACCTTGTTTCAACACAAAAGGGACATAATTCACAAGGTTTACTTCATCCTCGGTCCCCATTGCTGATTAGAGAGCAGCAGGAGCCTGTGTGCCCACAGCTGATGGCTTTCAGGGCGTGTTCTCCCACTAGAAACTTACTGGCCCAGAAAAGAATGCATTCCCCAGTTTTCATCCCACTTTCTTGAATTTCTTGTTGGATCTCTGTTCCAAGCTCCTTGGCAGGACTGGGTTTAGCGGCCAGTCCCTGGTGCTGTGTGAGGTAGCACTGGAGTGTGGAATGGGCAGTCTGGGAAATAGCCCCTCTCTTAAAGGAACCCCCTGCTCTGCTCACCTCCTCCTCCCTCCTGCTGAAGTAGCTTGATCTGACTCACGTCTGGCTCTTACAACATGTGGTAAGAGTTAGGAGGAGGGAGAAGAGACAGAAAAAGGTGGGGGAAGGGTAGAATGGGAAGGTTCCACAGAATTTTATAAGCCTCCTTAGAATTCATGCTAAAATCCTACAGGGAAGGTGCAGTGATGTCCGCTCCTGCCCCCTTGATGCCTTTGCAAGTTTAACGCCAATGTATATGAAGCCTTGGGTGCCATGGTTTAGTGTGAGGTGTCCCTGCTTATGGCAGGGGGTTGGAACTGGATGATCTTAAGGTCCTTTTCAACTGTAGCTGTTCTATGATTCTATATGTCAAATTGGGGTGGAGGTGTCAGGGAAGATGAAGGTAGAGCTTGGAGGCAGGAAAAAGATCTAAAGAAAAGGATGTTTAGGAGACCATGAAGTTAGGTCTTGGGCTTGGTAGTAATAGTCGTAAAGCTGTTGAAGTCACATTCCATTTTATACCAGCTGGAGGCATGTTCCTTTCCCAAGCAGTGGTTGGGAATTGTGATGGAACTCGCACTTGGCTGCAGTGTTGGGTAAGAGTTTAAAGAAATAAAGTGGATGCTGTTCACGCCAGAGTTGCAGAATCCATGTTTTTTTATTCCCATCCATATTTTTGAGCCGCATGGAAGATGGTTTGGAACTGTTCCCAAATGCAAGGATTTGTTCAAAAACACAGCTCAGCTGCAGACGTTTCAGGCCTGGGTTTACTTTGTACCCAGCCTTTCCCGTGCCTTGATCCAAAGTTTATGGGAATTGGTCTCGAGTGCATTGCTGAGGAGGGTCCTAGTGGTTTGCTTGCTGGTGTAGATCCTACAGGGAGAGTTTGTGTTTTCCCTTGCATGTCTTAAGGACACATTTGCTTGTGTTACCTCTGTGTGGGCTTTTTGGCTGCTCGTGTACTAATTTGTTGACATAAGAATATAACCATCTTGTCAAGCAGCATCTGCTTGTCTTTCTTCCATGAATTCTGCATAGTTTCTACTCTGTTTTTCCAAAAGCTGCTGGGCCTACATCCAATAACCTCTCCCCAACTCTTCCAAATAGTGTTTCCGGCAATTGCCCAACAGCCTCAACAAGGATGAGGGGGAAAAAAAGGACTTATCTGCATGAGAACAACTGTAACAGTGCCGTGAATTTGACATAATAAACCCTCCTCCCCTTCAGCAAAACGTGTGATCAGTGGAATCCACAGCACTGTAGTTCAGCAGCGAGGCCTTGGGGTGCAGTTGCAGCAGGACTATAAAATCAGTTTGAAATCTTCTCGTTTAGGACATTGATTTGTGTTTCTTTCCAGTACATTAGTTTCAGATGGTGCCTCTCTTTCACTGCAGAGCTGGTGGAGGGAAGTGAGCCTGCTCCTCACTCAAGTCATGGACAAAGACGTAGCTCAGTGTGCAGCTGGAGGTGTGCTTAAGCTAAGCTTAGCTGGCTTTTATGGGCAGGTAAATGCTGCTCACTGCATTCTGCCAACTCTGCTCAGAGAGAGGTAAGCCCCAGAAGGGAGCAGGGTGCTCCTCACAGGTAGATTTGTGTTCCCTTGTCAGCATCTTACTCATGCAAGTTCCTTGATGAAAAGCAACTGAACGATACATCAAGCATGGAAAGGATGAACTTGGTTGCTACCCTTGTGCTTCATGGGTTGTGAATGCAGATCATCGAGCTCCTCTTGAAATGAGATCAATCTTTTCATGCAGTGCCAGATATAGCTCTTAATTGCCCTGTTGTAATGCGTTATTCCTTTGCTAATAGTTTGAGTTATTTCTTTGTTAACCTTTACACAGCCAATAACAAATTAAACATCATTATCTGAGTTTAAAATAGGTTGTAAATCTTGAAGCCCTGGTTAATACTCAGGCACCTACAACGAGGGAGCAATAAAAGGGCATTTAATGACACCAAAACACAACGTGGGAAGTGTTATAAGCAAAAGAGAAGAAAACAGGGCGGTTATGGATTGTCCATAGAAAGATGAGTTTACATAAATGATAGCGGCCTGAAAATGTGTGTCTGCTCCAAGTGGAGAGCTTTTTTGTTTCAAACTCCAGGCAAGTAACATGGTTCCAATGCTCTAAAGTGCTTTGACTTGGAAAAATTTAAGGCATTTCTGCAAGTAACATTGGCATGAGAGAAACAGCATTGACCTGAGAGATCCAAAATGTTGGTCTATTCTCTAGCAAGAACATTATTCCCCTCGGCTACCTGCACCCTTGGTTTGATGCAGACAGCTTCTGTTTTGCAAAGGTGATGCTTTTGTATGGCTTCATGTTGGATCACAGTAAGGGATCCTTACTTCCTGTGTGTGTGACATGCAAGCTGATGCACGTGGGACACATCTGATCTGCATCACATCTGTGTGTGTAGTAGGAGCCACTCAGATGAATGCATGAGACCTGGGGATGTTGACAGATGTGATCAAGGCCTCTTCGCTGTTTGGGTGGAAGGTGGTGTGTAGAGGTCTAGTGTTACCCAGGACTTGGTTCTAAATGCTGGATGTACACCAAAAATGTCAGTGCTCTCAGACTGGAAGGTGGCAGGAGCAGTGGTGGTGATGAGTTTGGAGGGCACTTCCCCTCTGGTGTTGAGAGAACAATTCCCTCTCAGCTGTGCTAGCAATTTGATGCTTGCAACCACACACATTCCCCTTTTCCTGTTCCCTGCAAAAACATAGCTGTAGGAGACCACAGAAACTGTGTAGGAAGCATTAATTGGTATGCACAGTAGTGGCATGAGAACTAAGTAACATATTGCTGGTAGTCTCAGAGTGACAAGAGGTCAATAGAGGTAGTATTGATGTGAGACACTGTATTTGTCTGGCTGTGGCCTCTCTTGTACCCGGCTTGGGAATAAACAAAGAATGATGATCACTGATTTTCTTCAGCATTTCACTCACTTTGCCAGTTCTGGGAGCAAGAGGGTTAACCTAACTGAGTTTAAATACAGTCCCCTTGTACAGGAGGTAACTGCTGCTTGCACCACTTGAGGATGTTCCTTCATCCGTGTTTTGTCAAAGAGCTGTGAAGGTGACCCACACTGTGGTGCCGCAAGTTAGGCACTGAGGTTGGCTTGTGTAGAGCAGTGTGTGTTTTTCTTACTGTTCTCTGCTGTTGGGTGACTTTTGCTACCACCAGCCTAAGCCAAAGATGAGAAAACTGTGGGGAAAGGCCAGATCCTGGAGGTGCTTGCTGCTGAGCTGTAGGCAGCTCGTCTGAACTCCTGCACCTCAGCAGTGAACGTGTGCTGGGTTGTGCGTAGGGACAGCAGTTCTACTGAATGGGTTTTGTTTGGCTTTTTAACTGTGTCACGCTTTATCTTTTATTGCAACTTGAATTGAAAATATTGAGACGGAGCCTTGCACAGTGTCATAGTGTGGAGTTTGCACTTGTACCTAGAACAAAACCTACACAGAGGACTTGAACAGAGTTCAAGTGCACTTGCCCTTAATTCCGCTGTATTGCAGTGGTATAATCTGAGCACTGCACCTGCCTTAATGGGCCAGAAACGCTTCTGAAGTAGCCTTTAGCACAGCTTCTCACTGCTGCTTGACTCGGGTATTTATGTTTCCACTTGAAGGGACTTTGGCAAGGCTGTGGTGTGCGGGGGGCAGCGGGCGTCGAGGAGGGGACTCGGGCATCATTAGAGGTGTCGGAGGTTGCCGATCTCAAAATTGACACACTTGACCCATTTCCTTGCCACACTGGACCTGGAGTCTGGAGTGAGTTCCCCTGGGGACAGCGCAGTGGGTTTGAAGCTGAATCTTCAGCCCTTTCTTCCCATGAGGTGTATAATTCGATATTTATAGCTTTTCTCTCCAACAAGGTCTATGGCACCTGAGGGACCCATTCGGTAAAGAATGCTGATTCCCTTTATGAATTTTTGATGGGGGAGGAGGAGCAAGGGAGGCCACAAGGGGAGCTTGTGAAATGGTTTTTTCTCTTTAGCAGGGTTGTGAACAGCCCCTCTGATGGCATTTGCCAGCCGAAAGCTGCCTGGATTTTCCTTCTCTTTTCTTGCTCTGTTCTTGTTTGCAAAGCAAGAAAACAGAAACGAGCATCTCCCACTCCACAACTTGGTTTTTTCAGCTGTTCTCCTCCTCCGAAGATGAGGGTGATCAGTAAACAGGATATTTTCCTTGACTGTAAGCAAATTGAGCCTCCTTTGTTCAGCTTCGTTTTGGTGGTCCATGGGGGTGGCACTCCTGGGACTGGGAGTGTCTGACTGTGTTTCAGTGCAGAGGAGGAAACGAGGGCTTTGCTTTTACTTAGCGTGCATGAGTACACATAACTCAGTTGTAAGTCTTCATCTTCCCATCATACACACAAACAAATGCACACCCCTGCCTTTTTTTGCAGGTGAAATGTTCACCAATGTGACTTTAGCCACAGTTTTAATCACAGAGGGTGTCTTTGTGTGTGTGTATGGTATTTTTATAAGTAACTTAAACAAAGCTTTGCATAAGTAAATCTGATTTTGAGACTTGCTTTCAATGAGTTGTGAAGCCTCTAAGATGATGTAAAATGATGTGAAGCCCTCTCAAAAGCTTTGTATGGTACAATGGGTCTCGTTTTCAGTGCAACGTGATGCAGGCATTGCAGATAACTCCAAATGCCAGTAGGGGATTGTAAGTTTGAGGCTATGAGGGGCTTTTTACTTTGGACGGGGGAGGTAATAAATCTCACATCTGTAATGTGTGGTGCTTTTCCTGTTGATTGACTCATAAACTAGTATTTGTGAAAACAGATGCAATTACTGGCATAGCCTTGATCCTGGAGATGCTTAAAACATGTAACTTTGCTCTTTTGAGTAGTCCTGGGACATAAGCCAGTGCCTGTAGTTTTGGGGTTCTGTTGCTGAACTCTTACATCAGGAGAGTGAAAATCAGAACTCTGGGTATTCTGCATTGCTCTGCAGGATGTGTATTGTCTAGTAGGGAGATAAAGAAAAAGACATCAGGGAATAGATGAGGTCTGCTCTGTTTGTGGCTTGGAGGGGGGAAAAGAAAGAGGTCTGGATCTGTGCCTGAGATTTTCCCATCTGTTCAATAAGGATTAAGATACTTTCTCTATCTCCCATCAGGGTGCACAACTTAATGGATTAGATTGGCTGCTTTTTGATTCCACCTGTTAGGTGCTGTATTATCAAGCGTGTTTGATGCTGTGTTCTCCAACAGCTCCTTTCTGTGGGACCTTTATCCTCATGGCTTTTTGTCAGGTCAATCAAATAAGACTTTTATTCGGAGGCTGATGTCAGATTCACTTCCAAGAAGTTTTAGTGCTCCATTACCTTAAGGAATCATAGGTTCAAGGTCAGTCTTAATTTCTTGTTTCTTGATGTGTGTACGATGCTAACCACAGGTAACTGGTGAGTTGTTCCCATGTCCTTGATACCAGCTTCAGCTTTTCTCCTTTTGTTTCCTTTCATCTTTGTTTTGCCTCTTCCTGCTACTGTCCTGCTGTCTTTGTAGATCCCCCTTTAAAGCAGATCTCTTTCTGCTCCACTCTGAGACTCAGTCATTTCATTCATGGATGACTACAACTTCCTGTTCTTCCCAAGCAACTAAATCCATTCCCATTGTAACAGCTTTACTTTGCATCCCTCTGGATTTGACAACTCTTCCTGGTTTCATATAACCCTCATGCAGTTCCTCTTCCGTTCCATCACACCCTTTTGCTGCACCAAGGCCTTCATGAGGTTGTTTTTCTTGTTCTCTGTTTCCAGCTTCTTAAACACCTTTGGGAAGTTAAAGATCTCCCAGTCTTTTCTATCAAAATAATCTTTAGTGATGAGCCACCTTGTCATCTTGATACAGTATTGGTTGACTTCGTCTTTCTTTTTTAGTCCATTGGCTTATGAGCTTTTATAGTAAACCCTATGGACAACTGGTGTGTGTGCAGTACATTGCCAAGCATGCTGAAATTTCTGCCAGGGCTTTGTAAATATTTGCTGAGCGTTGCTTTGCATTGAGATCTTTTTGGGAACAGTCGATGGGTGTAGAAAGCTTTTAATATGAGCAGAGACAGGGGCAACAACTTTTGTACCTAATAAAACCAGCTGAATATAAAAGTCTTCACACAACTGTGTTAAAAGGAGGCTGTTAAGACCTCTTAGATAAAGCATCCACTGTAACTGAGTAGGCTATTACAAACATACATTCCTATCATGATGAAAGTAGGCTAATACAAACATTGATAAACCCACACCGTTACAAAAGCAGAACCAGTTCTACAGACACCTATATAAACCTCCACATCATCATAAACCTGAAGTAGAGAGCAAACATTTAACACAAGCCTTGTTCACCGTAATAAAAGCAAATTAGCCAGGCAAATACCACAGGCATCTGTCAGTAGGATCCCTGATCTATTTTGGGTAACTTGGAGCATCTTGGTTCCCACCAGCCATCTTGACACGCGGCTGCACTGTAAATTGCTTAGGGAGAAAGCCAGGCATTTAGTGGTCGTAAAAGAGAGGCTGCCTGCTGCTGCCTGAAAGGATTCCTGCTCTGTGTGCTCTATTCCCTGCTCCTGCAACAGGCCTGCAGACCTCACTGCTGCAGCTTCAGGCAAATGTGTCTCAGTTTCTGTGGCACGTCTGTCTCTCTATCAAATGCTCCCCTCACAGGGATAGGCAAGGTTTGTGCACGCATAGCTCCTCACTCTGGTTTCCACAGTGTGATGAGAGGTCAGTGACAGACACGGCTGATGATGCCAGGGCTGAGGCTGACCTGCCCATTAGCCTGTCATGACTGACTTTGCTGCTGGATGGGGTTCTTGGTGCTTTACTGACTGCTTCAAAGTGACAGTGAGTCAAAGTCATTCTGAGGTGACTAGGAAAAGGACAGGTAAACAGACAAGAAGAGAGGGGCATGTTAACTCATGGTTCTTCTGGTCACAATGCCTTCATTGCTTTCTCCTTCACCTACCATGGAGCTCGTGGGGGTGAAGTCCATTACTTCCTTCAGCAGAGATGCTTATTGAGGTTAGGTCCTTGTCAGATCCCAGATGGATCTGGCCTTCAGTTTCCAAAGCAAGATGTGAACTAAAATTTCCTATTCCTATCCTGGCCCTTGGGAAACCCTTCTTATTCTTATCAAAGCTGATAGCAAAGTACTCATCAAATTCAGCAGCAAGACAGTTAATCTGTACAGTTTTGAAGCCAGCTCTGATCCTTGCTGCCCAGCTATGGCTCCGTTTGATTTAGTAGTGATGAGGCATGATGTGTATTACTGCAGCAAAGCCAGGCGCCTGCTCCTGATTCCCCAGGCATTCCTCTAGGATTGTATAGCATCTACGGCCTTCTGTTCTGTAGGAGTAATAACCTACTGTATCTGCTCAAGTTGATAAGCTCTTTGTTGTTTAAAAAGCTGGTGGGAAGACAGGAAAATACCCCATGTGCTGTCACACCAGGATCTCTGTGTTGTATTAACTCCTTGTGGAAAGGCATTGGGATGTAGTGGTTGTCAGAAGTCTATAGTTGTTCTAATGGGGCTGATAGTTTTATCTGGTGTGGAAAAGGAAGAGTGATCATCTGAGGTTGAAATGTAATACTGAAGTGGCCTGCTTTCAATTCTGGACTTTGTTATAAGCTTCCTCAGTGACTTGGGCTTACTCAGTTCACTTCCATGAGCCTTGTTTTTACTGCCTATGAAATGGTTCCTCCAGTACTTTTCTTACAACCAGTAAATGTCTGGGCTGTTGCTACTCAGTCCTAGTAGTGTATGGATTGGCAGGAAAGATCCTATATGGACTACAAGGTGGCTGTTCAGTGTGGACACTTATTTTTCATAGCTGTTTTGAAGGTGGTTTTATGGCTGAAATGCTGATGTGCTCTATGTGGAAGTTATTTCTGAGGAGCTAAGTCTGGTTTTGATCTAATGTCTTTCCAGCTTACCTTACTTGTTGTTAGTAAATAGAAAGTACCAACTGCTGCTGGTGGTTATCAGTGAGTTACTGCTCTGGGTTATTTTGTTCAACTCCAGCTTTGGAAATGCCTCTTTTTCTCTATTCCCTAATTGGATATCAGTCAGAAAACAACCCAGTCTTGGGAACATGAGATTTTAATGTGCGATGAATAAGTACCTTGAGACTGAAGCTTGTCACTAGAACTCATCTGGAATTGCTTACCACAGGGTAAATTTACTGGAAGCTGAGGCTTAATACTGGAGTTTAAAAGGTGGCACCTAAAGAAATCCCCTTAATGTCTCAACAAGCTGATGTTGACAAGTTCTTTGCATTAAGGACTTACGGCAAAGTCCAAACCCTCTCTCAGTATGTTAGACAAATAATTATAGAGAATTTTTGTCTTGATACTTTGCTCTGAGGTATCCAGTCATAAAATATTTACAGTCGCTGCAGAGAAGGCAACAACCATGGTTTGTTTTTTGCTTGCTTTCTCCTTTTTCCCCTCCTCCCATTTTAGAGCCAGGATTCCTACAGCACAGAATTGGGAGAATAACAATCAGGCTTCACGTTTTGAGCAAAGACACTTCCAAAGTGATTTTTTTCCCCTGTAAACTTCTGTGTCTCTTTTCCTTTTTTTTAATAATATATAAAGCCTGGAAATTTCAAGCCCTGGAAACTCGGTAAGAATAACTAATAAATGCAAGAAACGGGGGGAATCGGACCCAAATCACAGCCCTGCTCAGCTGAAGGAGACGGTAGATTTGTGCAGCTAACTTCCACTTTGGGCATTTTCCTAAGTTTCTTGCCCAGAATATCATGAGTGCTTCTAAAGATGTCAAATAGCCCCATAGTATCTATCAGGGCCTACAGACCCTTATGGAAATCAGAAAGCTTAGCACTCGCATAGTGTTTAATAGCAGCCTATGGTGGGAGACTGCCAAATTGGCCAACTTCTCCCCATTTTCATTCTGAAGTGGGGAAATAACATGGAAAAACTGCATGTGGTTTTTCAGAACTATATTCAATAATGATTTAACATTTTTAACCACATCCTAGTTAAAAATAGGAATTTATTTTAATGAAACCTATGATGCAATGTGATTTATCTGATGAGCAGCTTATTCACTAGAATCAGCAAGAACAAGTCAGAACTGACTCATAATTCATATTATTTATATATGTGTGCATGGATCTCTTTAATTGGCTATTGGTTTAAATAATATGTAAGACTCTTATAAAGATTTAAGCCAGAAGCATCAATTCACTGTTTTTTTGGATTTAGATTTTTCCTTCTCACTGGTGGCTGTGTAAACTCTGCAAAACATTAATGAGAAACCGTGATTGTTTAAATAGAAATGCATGTTAAAATAGACCTTGTTTTTGTATGGGGCCTGATTATTCCATTTGAAAAGGAACATTGATGTAAGGGGGTTTAGCAACTGCTTGGGGTTCTTTTGAATTCCTTTGCAAGTTATTTTAGCACAGAATTAGCAACAGATTCTGCAAATGACTGTTCAGGTAAATAGAAAATCCTGTGTGTGCACTGGGTGCTTCCCACTTATTTTGCATGAGAAGTTTCAGGCTCCTTTCAGGCAGAGGAATGTTTCACATGAATGATGTAGTTAGTAATGAACACACAAACACATGTGTTAGTGAATGGAAACAGTGATTCCGTTATGGATTCCTAGTTAAGGTATGCAAACAATTCCTTGTGCAAAAAGCAGGAAGATTGCTCTTCTGCCGATTTGCTTAAGTCATGATTTTAAATACTGTTATTTCTGTAGCTGGGAAGAGGCTCAACAAGAATAGCAATTGGGTTTGGTGGTGGATGTTTTTCATTGAAGCGGACTCCTTTACCTATTGCTGCATTTCCTTTGTCCTAGGTGATTTCTGAAAGGTCCCCCCAAAAAGAGGCAGTTCTTGTCCCGAAGCTCTCCCAAGAGTTTCTAATTTTCCATGCTATAAATCTATGAGAAATGTAGAAATTCTTCCCATCCTCAGCTCTTGTAAGCGCCAGGGAGCAGTTTGGGATGGAGTTATGGATGGTGGGAGATGCAGAGAAACTTTTCTTTGTGGGTTCGGGGGGGGGGGTCAGGACTGCAAAGAAAGGAAAGAAAAGACCCAGCCTGGCTTGAATTAATCTTTTGCCTCTGGATTTCTCATTCCTCGTGGCGGTGGCGATTTCTCTACCCTGGTGTCAGGCTGGTAACGAGGGGGGAGGCACAGGCAGTAGCTTGATTGTTCTGGATGAACTATCAGCGAGCCATTGGGAATACTGGTACCTTGACCTCTCTGACCCTCAAAGTGCTGAGTGTGGAAAATGGGAAGTCTCCATGGACTTCAATATGCGCAAGATGTCAGAAAAATGCAGTTCTTGGAAAACTGTACCTTTTCCTTAAGGTTGCATCGCTGTGCTAGCGTTACCGGTTCCCTTCGTTTGGTTTGGTTTGGTCCCCAAATGAGAGTTTTCCTTTTCTCGCCTCCCTTCAGTAACATTCACATTTTTATTGCGTTTGGGGTGTTTGCGAGAGTCCCAGGAGAAGGAAAATGTAATAGAGGGTTTTAAACACAGTTCCATTGCAAAATGATATTGTTCCTCCTCCTGCCTGCACCGCGGAGCTGGGAGCTCTTTTAATAATGTCTTCCCCACATTGAGCCAAAATCTCTGCTGAACTTGAGTAAACTTCCTACAGCTCCTTTTGGACTCATTAAGGGCTGAGCTATATTTCAGTTTTGATATTTGGGTGTTTCCTTGGCAACCCTTTTTTCATTTGGACACATAGAAGGTTATGGATCATCCACTTGCTTCTCTGAATTCCCAAGTATTGTTCCGTGTAGTAGAGCACAGCCGAGCCTGTATAATAACAAACCTGATTGCAGCCTAGCTGTTGGTGACTGATGTTGCAATGTAGATTTATAAGCATTTCCAGATTTCTGGTGCCAGTATCCAGCATGTGGATGGTGAGCACAGAACTCGAGCAAGTTTAGTCAACAGTTTAACATTTCACTTGGTGAGCCAAGATTTTTTTCTTCCTTCCCCTCCTCATTTGAGGGCAGAAGGGTGTATTTGATTTAAGGTTTCTACCGTGCCCCTCTTTGAGTTTGGGGGTTTAATATGGATTTTTCTAACAGCCATTCGCACTCTCAACACACCTTCCCCTTCTCTGTGTGCTGCAGGAGTGCTCTCTCCCGTCTCCAAATGGGATTTTAATGCTGTGTATGCATTTAGAAGTTAAAAGTTCGTCTTAGGCTGGCTTGCATACATCAGTTTTTCACAGAGTCAAAATGAGTTGCTGTGGCAAAGGAGAACCTGATCTCAGCATCGATGCTGAAATAGCAGCAGAGTCTGGTCATTGTATTTGCTGAAGTGTTATTAACATTCCCAAGTTCTTGATGTGATTTCCTTAGTGGGTCTCAGAGCATCTCAGATAGAAGCTACTTTAGTTCTTTGATTTGGATGACCATGGTCATTTTGTACTGTTCTGATAGTGTAAATCACAACTGCTTCTGGTTTTCAGCCCCATCAGTATTGTCAAAGCAATGTAGTGAGGCCCTAACATAAAGAAAAATCAGGCTAACATACTCCATTATGAAAATATCCTTATACATCTCCAGTATTTTATTAAAGGAGTCTTATAAAAGGGGTTTGAATTCTTCATTCCTGCAGACTAAACCCTTATTTACCTGAGAGACCAAACATCTCCAGCGGTGGTTTCCTGGCCTTCTAGGTAAATAATGAGCCCTTTGCAGAGCTGCTTAGTTAACATGCTCACCCCAGCCACAGTGCTGGTCCCTGGCGGAAATGATGGGCTTTATGAAGCTGGGAAGAATTAAGTACACAACCCAACATTTAAATACTGTAAGTGGGGCTGTGTGTGTGCTTGTGCCTCCATCTGTGGGCTTGATCCTCAGGATGAAAAGTTGTGGCAGGCATTATTTATAGCTCAAACCATTTTGTCTTTGCCTTATAGTGTTCAGAAGAGCCAGGATTTGTTAGTATCAGCCTTAACTTTCAATTTCCTGGGCTTTGTCAGCTTAAGCCAGACACTTAACCTTAGTCAAACCCATTTCTGTTTGTTTAACTTGCCTCTTGGTTCTGTTGGGGCTGAAATGACATGAAATATGGAGAGAAAGACGTGGCTCAAAGCGGGTCGAAGCCCAAAGTTATTTTTCACTTTCTGGAAACAAGGAGAAAATGAAAAATGCTGATTTATTTGAATTCGTTTTGTCTTTACCACTGCGGAGAAGGGGTTTGGGGCAGGGAAATGGCTGCTCTGTGCTTATGGCTTTGCAAAGCTCATTCTCAAATCCAGATATGTAATTAAAGCCAGTGCGTCAGAGAAGCGTAAACATCACAGGTGACTTCCCCAGCATGGAGGGGGTCTGTCTGCTGGCTTGGACGTGGTAAGCAATGGAAGATGAGGGGGTTTTTGTTCAAGTGTGGCCTACATGAACGTAGCCATTTCAGGGAGTGATTTAGAATGCCACCTGCCATTTGTCTGCAATAGTTTCTTTTGTAAACTCCTCTTTCTGGATTTAGCTACGATATCATTCAGGGCTCATAAATCAATAGCCGGAACCATAAGTGCGTTATATCTCGCTCCTGGATGTTCCTACATCTTTTCTGTTGGGAATCCATTTGTTGTGTGTATGTGAGATCCCCCCTTCCTGCCTTACAGCCACCCAAGTGGATGCAAGTGTAAGTCACTGGTTCTAAACCTTTGTTGATCATCAGACCTTTAGAGATCATAATTCTCAGTCCAGTTTAGCTGACGTTTTTGAGGAGAACTTCCTGTCAGCTTTCAACAAGCATCCATGAAGCTGTAGGGATGCTTGGAGATACTGTAAGTTTGACTAAGGTGTGGGCATGGAGTAACTTTAATACCAGTCGAGATTGCTCTTGCTGATGAGGGCTGGTACCTGTTGGTGGAACTGAGCATCTGATTACACAGGTGCTGTGGCTGTGAGCAGCTCTCTGAGTAAAGGTAGGGAAGGCCAGCCAGTAGGATAGCATGAAATAAGGGAAAGGATCTGGGTTGACTCCTGTTTTGTCATAGGCTGTTTTTGTGACTGGAAACCTGTGGTAGCTCAGAATGTGTAGAGTCTAGAAAGGATTTTAGAAACAACTAAGCTTGCTTAGAAAAGCTGAGCATTTGCCTTGCTGTGCCTCAGTTTCCCACATAGGGATAAGAGTAACAGCGCTTCTCTACTTACAGTGGAGGAATTCCAACAGTGCTGCAGTTTAATGCTGAAGAGAAATGGACAGATGATTGTCTCGTTGAAGAACTCATGGTGTTTTGCACTGCAGCACCAACAGCGCACGGCTCCGCTCGGAAGCGTTGTGCCACAGAACTATTAGGGTGAGGAGGGGGTTTTGGAGATCATCTGGTCCGGCCCCCAGTGGGGATTGCGCTTCCTCCTGGGTTTGGCACATGGGGACCCTGG